>OY728138.1:792183228-792323925 GCA_963277665.1 Viscum album | reverse complement strand
CTTGACACCACATACCCCCACTTCCCAGATAGCTCTGCCACCCGCATGGACAACCCACCCAACCCCCTAGACACCTCATACCCCCTGAAAACCCCCCGCCCACCGCTAGTCACCCCGCTCACCCCCTTGGACTGCCTAGCCACCCCCTGTGCACCCCCTACCCCCCTGGACAACCCGACCACCCCCGTGGGTAACCCGCCCACCTGGACACCCCACCCCCTAGACAACCCCCACCCCCTGGACACCTTCGACACCCCAGACAGCCCCTCCGCCCCTAGACAGCCCCGGACCCCCCCAGGACACTCCCTCCCCTTTGGGCAATGTATCCGATCACTCAAATTATCTACTAAAATATAAAAATTATTTGATCTAAAATGTTTTCAACTCTTGAATAATTATCCTCCATAAGTGTACATGATCTTGTACACTAATGTATATTACTTCAAAGATATTTTGTTATAAATATAGTATTTTTTTGTCTTTTATATTATGACTCTCATATAGTGTAGTGGGTCAGTTATGGTTTCATATAAAGTGAACAATTCCCATTTACTTAAATATATTTTCAATGAATCTTCAGTCTTATTGAATTGATTTTGACAAATTGACTTATAACAATTTATTTTTACAGAATGGATAGTAGTTGGATGTATGAAAATGATCAGATCTCATGTGATTTTGAAATCAATTTAGAGATCTTTTTAGATTTTTCATTTCACAATGATTTAGATAGGGGTCACATACACTGCCCATGTTCCAATTGTATTGGTAGACCTTTGTTGAGCCATGAAGAAGTCAGCTACCACATAACCAAATATGGTTTTCAAGCAAACTACTATGTGTGGTTTCACAATGGGGAGAAAATGAAATCCCAAATTGATGATGATCCAAATGAGAGGAATGGAGTGGAGAATTTATTATATGACCAATTTCCTTTTATTCATTGTCATGATAAAGATAGGATTCCAACCCAAGAAAACTTCCATATGAGCACACATTATGCATCTAATTAAAATGATGATGTTATAAGGGTGAAAAAAATGAATGATGCTGCCACGACTCCAGTATATTAATAGTGCAATAAAATGAAACAACATGAATTTTTAATCTGATTGTTTCATTGGAAAATAATTTATTGGATTTCTAATTTAGAAATCGATTCCATTCATACCTTCTTGAAGGTTTTACTTCCAGTTGATGCAGATATTCCCTCAAAACACTATATGGGAATGGAAGTTATTTGAGGAAATTGAATTATCAAGAAAATAATGCATGCTTGCCCAAAAGATTATAGTTTATTCTAGAAGGAAACCGCTGAACGAAATGATTGTATAAAATATGGCACATCATGCTGGAAGACAAAATCTGAGGTAACACCATCATGTGTGCCACAGAAAGTAATGTGTCACTTTACATGATCCCTAGGCCCCAGAATATTTTTATGTCTGATGAAATATCAATAAAAATGAGATGTCATGATACCGAGAGAAAGAAGACTAATGATGAGTTGGTTCACCCTATAGATGGATTTTCATGGCAGAGATTTGATGCTCAGTATCCTGATTTTACAGCTGACGTGTGTAATTTGAGCCTTGTTCTTTCATACAATGGTTTTAATCCATTTGGACAGATTCTTACTTCACACAACACATGTCCAGTTATTATAAACATTTATAATTTTCCCCCATGGTTTTGTATGAGAAAACATTTTACTTTCATTAGTATACTCATATCTGGCCCTTTTGATCCCGACATTGATATTGACGTATACCTGCAACCTTTAATAAAAGAGTTGAAACATCTTTGGGATGTGGGAGTGCACATATATGATGAATATTCAAAAGACATATTTTAGATGTGTGTTGTGCTTATGTGGATGATAAATGATTTTCTAGCTTATGCAATGATGTCTGGATGGAGGACGAAGGGAAAACTATCATGTCTTGTTTGAATGAAGAATACATGATCTAGAAGACTAAAACATCGCTGTTGTTTCAGTTTTATGGGACATCGACGATTCTTGCCAATGGACCATCAATAGAGAAATAATCGACAAAGATTTGATAATACCATAGAGATAGATGATCCATCGCTGTGTATGTTTGGAATTGATGTCCTTAATGAATTGAAAGATTTTAGTTCTTCATTAGGTAAGGGTCAAATGAAATATGGAAAGAGAATGAATGACTCCACTTAAACCTGTTACAATTGGAGGAAGTGGATTATCTTTTTGATTTGACTTATTGGTCAAACAATTTGTTACATCATTGCTTAGACATAATTCACATTGAAAAGAATATATGTGAAATTTTTATTTTGATACTTCTAAATGTTAAGGGAATGACCAAAGATGATTTACAGTCTCGGCGTGACATTGTTGATTTGGGAATCAGAATAGAATTTCATCCTGTGTGTATTACTGAAAATAAATTGGACAGTTCCATGTTCTTCTTATGTGATGACACGTATGGAAAAATAAAATTTATGGAAGTATTAGAGACTATTAGAGTTCTTGATGGCTATTCCAGAAACATATCTAAATAGGTCATCAAAAGATATTTGAAGCTAAAATCATTTAAGACTCATTATTATCATGTTCTTTTTCATGATTTGATTCCAATAGCAATCCGTCATTTTTTTCAAATAATGTAAGGGTGACTGTTATTCGGTTTTGCAATCTGTTTAGAGATCTTTGTTCCAAGAAGTTTTCCAAGAATTTCTTGCAAAAATGTTGACAGATGCCCCATTAATTTTGTGTGAGTTGGTGAAAATATTTCCTCCCTCATTTTTCACATGGATGTTGCATCTGACTATCCATATTCCAACTGAAATACTTCTCGTAGGACCATTTTCTTTTCATTGGATGTATCCAACAGAAATAAATCTGTACACATTAAAGTCTTATGTCCAAAACGAGAATCATCACGAAGGTTCTATTGTGAATGGTTACTTGGCTCTAGAATGTATGGATTTCTGCTCAATGTATTTGTCTAATGTTACTATAATAATGAATAGACCAATGAGAAATGAAGAAGAAAAATATGTGAAAATTGAACCTTGTTTTCCATCACATATTCAAACAAAAGGAATTCTTGGATCATATACATTGAAGACAATAAGCCATGAACAGTGGGAGATGACACATCCCCCAGTTTTGTTCAACTGTGATTTTTTTGATTACTACATCAGGTAACTAAACTGAATATGTATATCTTATATATATATATCTATTAAACTATACATATTTTTTATCTACAGGTAACATAAAACAATGATTAATAGAAAGCATTGTTATTTATCATCGAGAAGGAGGGAGACTTATCATTGCAATGTGTTTCGTGCTTGGATAAAATTGAAGGTAAAAATATTATTGATTAAAATAATTAATTAATATTTAATTAAGTATAATATTCATTTATATTGTATTTATTGACTTTTCCTGTTAACTCTGTCTCTATGGAAATAAGATCTTTGGCTTTTGGTCTGAATAATGTTGTTCGTGACTGTAAATAAATTGTTATGAATGGGTAAAAATTTATTGTCCCTGAATGAGAGAAGAACATGATAACACATCATGATGGTGTTATGGTTACTACCACAAAATATTGTTATGCCAGTGCATTAGATATTAGACCGGGATTTGAAAATTTGGGTTATTATGGAGTCATTGAAAAAATAATAATGTTGGATTATTACTCTCATGGACGAGTCACGTTGATCAAATGTAATTTGTTTGATTAGATGACCAGATGTGGCACATCTATTGATGATTTTGGATTTCGAGTAATTAATACGACTCGCATTGTTGCTACCGAAGAACCATATGTATTGGCATCAATGGAAAAACAAGTTTTTTATGCTAAAGAACAACATCGACCGGAATTTGGTGTCAGAGTAGAAGTAATTTCATGATATATTTTTTATTATGGTGGTGATGGAATTCATACCATCCCTACTACCATTGGAACCAATCCATTTATATCTTTCAATGACTCCAACAGCTCAATTGTTAGAGTCTAATGTGAACCTGAAGATGTGGTGGGAAATATTTAAAACAATCCATTCATGTTCTCAATTCTTTTGGATTACCTATAGTTGGGATGTCAAGTATAGTTCTATTTAAATTGATTTAATATTGATTAAAAATATGTTGTATCTGACTTGACTATTATGTGAATTTTCAATGTAGATTGGTTGAAATTTTTATTTGAATTTCAATTTCGAATTTGGAATTGAACAGCATTTAAACCTATGAAACCAATATTTATAACATGGATAACATTTCAATGCTTCAATTGGGATTTGTATAAAATTTTTATAACTCCAAAACCACTCTTTAACATTTTACCAGGAAATTTACATGATGGTTTGTATTCTTTTGCAAAACATGAATTGAAACCCGCATCATCTACCTGAAATAAATAAATTAAAATTTTCCTTAATTTTGACATTTCATTTTTACAATTATGAATCTGGTAGAATCAATGTTCCGTGATTTTAATAGACTTCTGAAACATAGTAAATAATTATCCTAATAAAAATTAAATCTCTTTAATACATCTTGTATGATTTATTGACTTCATTATATATTTTTTCAAGCTCACCTAAAACAATGGTTAGTTCAATTAACCAGGAATCCCCATATTCCTTCAAATTTATTTTGTTTTTTGGGTTAAAAAATAGTTATACTTTTCAATTTACTTCCATATTTGTTTTCAAATGCAGTAAATGAAAATAGTTGAAGATAGGTGGATAAAATAGATTATGTACAACAATCGTCGCATGACTGAGCTGGGGATTCCACCACTAGTGCCTGCAGTGAGTATTTTTTTTATCAAATATCTTAATTTAAATTATATATAATGTCATGTGATTAATTTTTTTGAAAAAATTATTCAGGATCCATCTATTAGGCTACAGTTATTTGATGAGAATCCTTGTAGTGGTCCTAGTACTCGGGGTGTTCGTACGAGGGGGTGGTACTAGAGCTAGACGATCTGGTCGGCATACCCGATTAGACCCTGCCCCTCCTACTGACATACCATCCATCCCAAATTCTGATCCCGGTGTTCCGTTAAGGACACACTGGATATTTAGGCCTCCCATGTTTTCACCACCATTTACATCTGACCCTTCTCACCCATCTGTACCATATCCAATTTTGATTCCCACTCCCCATCCAACATTTGGCAAGCCATCCCTGTCATCTTCTTTTACTACTGCTTTGATCTCTCCAGGATTTTATATTCCATCTGCTTTGACTCCTACTCTTCCAGAGTCTATCCTTGCGGAGCATACATTGGTTCACACTCCATCTGTACAAGGTTTTCCTTCAGTTTTTGTGCATCTAGTGGCGCCCATTGATCAAACTACCGCAACTATACTTATACAACCCTAACAAATTGTTACACCATTATTTATTTTCATTATAACATGCTTTAATAAACAATTTATTTTTCTTTCATAACAGATACACTTACTATTAAAAGGTGGGGGTGAAGGTGTACATGTATGTGTTCGTTGTGGAACAGCCGCAAGCAGCTGATGGTGGACCAAAATGAAGATAGTCAGATGATTGAAAAATCAGGGCAGCAATATCAGTGTTTTTTCGTGGCATTTCCAAATACATCGACATCATTCTTATCAGCCTGCTCTCATGGAGATGGCTGCCAAATGATGTCAAGTATAAAGCCTGGGCAGAGATATGGGTACAAAAATGTGTTGTATTTAATGCAATATATTACTTATTTTAATTATATGTACTATTATTTGGGTGTCAGCTGCAGTTTAATTTCCACGATGGTGAGGGTGCACTGCCAGCACGTCTAAAGTATTTAGGTGAGCTTTCGGGAGGTTATAAGTATGATTTGTAAATTGGATGGCATTCTAGAGTGGGTAGATAGTTAGAGGTAGTCCCTATTATGGATGATTCTCCATTATAATAGTACCGAAATTTTAATACTCATTGGACGACTAGCCAATTTATGGTATTAATCAAATTAGAGGTATTTAAATGAGAATTTTCATGTTTTTTGTTCGTAATAATTATTATAATTTTATTTATGATTCACCTAGAAGAAATGAAAAACATTAATGCTAAGAAATACGTCCACACATTGGGACGTACTATGGTACCA
The DNA here is from genome assembly GCA_963277665.1 of Viscum album. Taxonomy (NCBI): domain Eukaryota; kingdom Viridiplantae; phylum Streptophyta; class Magnoliopsida; order Santalales; family Viscaceae; genus Viscum; species Viscum album. The sequence goes on along the minus strand of OY728138.1, from coordinate 792,317,788 downwards.
GATCATGAGAGACAACAGGTATGATAATTTATAATCTTTCTTTACGGCTTCCACTTTCTATTGCTTCCTCCATAATTATTTCGATTACTAAAGTTGTTATACAATTTCAGTTATTTAATTACTATTTTTTTGGTATCCTATTTTTAATTATGGTTTCCAACATTCAATGTCATTGTAGATGCATAAATTGAATATAGAAGGACGTGTGCCTCAATAAAAACTGTTTTGGTAATGTAGAAAGAGTAAATATAGAAGTGAGCTTAATGAACCAACTCAGTAGTATATTTTAAGTTTTACATTGTAGATTTAAAATTTAATCTCTATTTTTAACTTAATAATCTATTTGTATTTGTAATAGGTTTCTTTAGTGGCCCCAACTACCTTGGAACCTGAGAATTTTGGGCCAAAGAATCACTTACATCATGCGTTAGGAGATGAGAACCCAGGTAGAGTATGATGTCGACCTCATAAGAGTATAGTTATGATGAGTTATTGGCCCTCCTCAAGTACGATTTGTAGTCAAACTGAGTTATAGAGGGTTAGGGAATAGGTAGAACATGCTAAAAAAGAGACAAAGAAATGGAAAAACAGACTGTTATGGCAGACACTGCATTTATAAAACTGATAGAAACTTTACGTCCAATAAATCCACTAGAGGCCATAACTGCTTGTGATTAATATATTTCATCGATGAATTATATATATGGTGCACCAGGTGGAAGTTCAATTGGTGGTCGATATGATGGTGAGGAGGAGGCCGAGGCAGAGGAGGAGGATGACAAGGAGGTTATAGAGACGGAGGAGGAGGGAAAGGAGGAGGTCGAGGCGGAGAAGGAGGGTGATGAAGAGGCTGAGGCTGAGTATGAGGGCTATGAGTAGGGTGGGGATGATGATGGGGATGACGATGAGGATGAGGTTGATGGTGAAGATGATGATGATGATAGTGATGGTGATGAAGTAAAAATTGATCCATTACATTTTTGACTGATATTACTAACATTTGATGTTTATTGATTTTTTGTGCCTAAATATATATGTGATTAGGTAGGTCACATTATCTTTTTTTATCTATTTTAAATAAAATTTAATTTTTTAGTGGAATTTTGAAAATTGATTATCCGATTAGAAGTTGACATATTGAAATTATTTTTCTAGCCTTTAAAGAATTTTCATATAAAATATGTAAATATCATCCCATGTGTCTGGGACAGCCCCCCAGATAGCCCCCTCGACAGCCCCCCCCCCCAACCTCCCCCCTGGACCCTGGACATCTACCGAACAACCCCCCTGGATAGCCCCGACCCTCCTCTCTAGACCTCAAACATCCCCCAACCTCTTCCCTAGACCCTCGAACACCCCCCCCCCCCACCCTTCTCCCTAGACCCAGAGAGCCCCCCGCCCTCCTCCATGGACCCCAGACAGCCCCCCTTCTCTCTGGACCTTGGCCAGCCCCCACCATCCTCCCTGGACCCCAAACATCCCCAACACATCCCCCCGAACAGCCACCCTGACAGCCCCCCACTCTCATCCCGTGACCACAAATAACCCATGGACAGCCCCCACCATCCTCCCTGGACCCATGAAAGCCCCCCTCCTCCCTGGACCTAGGACAACCCCCACCCTCTTCACTGGACCCCGAATATCCCCCTAACAACCCCCGAATATCCCACCGGACAGCCCCCCTGACATCCCCCCACCCTCCTCCCTAGACCCCGACCAGCCCCCACCCTCCTCCCTATACCTCGGACACCCCCCCCCCCCGCCCTCCTCCCTAGACCCTGGACAACCCCCACCGTCCTCCATGGACCCTATAAATCCCCCAAACAGCCCCCTAGACAATCCCCCCACCCTCCTCCCAGGACCCTAGATAGTCCCCCCCCCCCCCCGGACATCCCCCACCCTCCTCTCTGGACCCCAGACAGTCCCCTCCTCCCTGGACCCTGGACATCTCCACCACCCTCCTCCCTGGACCCCGGACGTCCCCCAAACATCCCCCCCACAGACATCCCCCTAGATATCCCCTCATACATCCCCCACCCTCATCCCAGGACCCCAGACAGCCCCCGAACAGCCCCCCACCCTCCTCTATGGACCCCAGACAGCCGCCACCCTCCTCCCTGGACCTCAGACAACCCCTGACCCGACATCTCAACATTGAGAGAGAAGTGATTAGACATATATAAAACATCACAACAATTAAAAAAAATATAAGGACCCCCTACCTTGATTCTGGCAACAATCTCACTCTTAATTCATCGTATTAGATCCCAATCTAAGCTCTCTTTAAAATGACCACGATTTTACGTAAAAACAACTAACTTATGGAAAACAAAAAAAACATATTTGGATTGTGTTGATACTTTAGAATAAGGATCCATGGGTAATTTGTGAAATGTACGACTTAAACCTGCCTCAATCTGAGGCAAATTGTAGCTGGTACCACTCAAAGTGTCTCACTTTTATTTGAAATTGACAACATTTTAAGTGAAAACAACAACTGGAATACGGAAGACAGACCAAAAGAATCAATTTTTTTTGAAATGTTAGGACAAGGATCCATTGGTCATATGTGATGTGTATGAGTCAACACTGCCTTAATCTGAGGCACGATGTGGACAATACCACTCCAACAGTCTCACTTATATTTGAAATGGACAATATTTTAAGTGAAAACAACAACTTGCATACAGAAAAACAACCAAAAACTTTTTGATTGTATTGATACTTCAGTAAAACGATCCATGGGTCATTTTTGGTGTGTATGAGTCTACCTCGTCTCAATTCGAGGCACGGTGTGGCAGGTAACACACAAATAGTCTATCTTTTATTTAAAATGGACACTATTTTAAGTAAAAACAACAGACATACAGAAAACCGACCAAACGTTTTCTGGTAGTTTTGATACATTAGCACAAGGATCCATGGGTCATTTGTGACGTTTGAAAGTCAACCCCGCCTCAATATGAGGCTCAGTGTGGCCGGTACCACTCAAAGTGTCTCACCTTTACTTGAAATAGACAACATTTTAAGTGAAAACAACAACTGGCTTATGGAAAATAGACAAATTGCATTCAGGTTGTTTTTATACATAAGGAAAATGATCCATGGTTCATATTTGATGTGTTTGAGTCAACCTCACCTTAATCTGAGGCATGGTGTGGCCGGTATCACTCGAAGTGTCATTCTTTTGTTTAAAATGGACACCATTTTAAGTAAAAAAAAGTGGCATACAGAAAACCGAACAATCATATTTTGATAGGGTTGATACTTTATCACAAGGATCCATTGATCATTTTCGATGGGTAAGAGTAAACCCTACCTCAATCCATGGAACGGTGTGGCCAGTACCACTCAAAGTGTCTCACATTTTTTTGAATTGGACAACATTGTACATGAAAACAACAACTGACATACAGAAATCTTAACAAACGCGTTCGAATTCTGTTGATACATTAGGAAAATATTCCATGGGTTATTTTTGATGGGAATGAAACAAGCCCTCCTCAAACCATGGCATGGTGTGGCCAGTACCACTCAAATTGTCTCACTTTTATTTGAGATGGATAGGATTTTAGGTTAAAAGAACAAATTTCATATGGAGAACATACCAAATGCATTTTTATTCTGATTATACTTTAAGAAAACAATCCATGGGTCATATTTTACGTGTAAAAGTAAACCTCGCCTCAATATGAGGCACGGTGTGGCCGATACCACCCAAACAGTCTCACATTTATTTGAAATGGATAGGATTTTAAGTGAAAACAACAACTTGCACACGGAAAATAGAACAAACACTTTCTGATTGTTTTTATACTTCAAGACAATGATCCATGGGTCATTTGAGACGTTTACGAGTCAACCCCGCCTCAATCTAAGGCACAGTGTGGCCGGTATCACTCAACGTTTCTCTCTTTTTTTTAAAATGGACAATTTTTATGTAAAAAAAACAGACATTCGGAAAACTAACCAAATGTATTGAGATTATGTTGATAAATTTGCACAAGGATCCATGGGTAATTTATGACGTGTACGAGTCATCCCCACCTCAATCCGAGACACAGTGTGGCCTGTGCCACTCAATGTGTCTCACCATTATTTGAAATGGTCAACATTTTAAGTAAAAAACAATAGCTGGCATTATGAAAACTGACCAAATGCATTCATATTGTGTTTATACTTTAGAAAAACAATCCATGTGTCATATGGGATGTGTACAAGTCAACCTTGCCTCAATAAAAGGTACGGTGTGGCCAGTATCAGTCGAAGTGTCTTTCTTTTGTTTAAAATGGACACCCTTTTATGTAAAAAAACTAGCATATAGAAAACCAACCAATCGTATTTGCATTGTGTTGATACTTTAGAACAAATATCCATGGTTCATTTTGAAATGTACGAGTCAAACCTGCCTCAATCCGAGTCATGGTGTGGCCAGTACCAATCAATGTTTCTGCCTTTTATTTGAATTAGACAACATTTTATGTGAAAACAACAACTGGAATATGGAAAGCTGACCAAACGCATTCAGATTCTGTTGATAATTTAGGAAAACTATCCATGGGTCATTTTTGATGTTTAAAAATAATCCTCACCTCAATCTGAGGCATGGTGTGGCTGGTACACCTCACACTGTTTCACTTTTATCTGAAATGGATATGATTTTAAGTAAAAACAACAACTTGAATGCGGAAAACCAACCAAACGCATTCAGGCTCTTTTGATACTTTAGGAAAATGATTAATCAGTCATTTGTGACGTTTAAAATTCAACCTCACCTCAATCTAAGGAACGTTGTGGACGGTACCACTCAAACTATCTCACATTTATTTGTAATGGATTGGATTTTAAGTGAAAACAACAACTTGCATACGGAAAACCGACCAACTATTTTTTGATTGTATTGATACATCAGGAAAATGATCCATGGGTCATTTTTAAAGTGTACGAGTCAATACTGCCTCAATCTGAGGCACGGTGTGGCCGATAACACTCAAATTTTCTCACTTTTTCTTAAATGGACATTGTTTTAAGTAAAAATAGCAGACATTCTGAAAACTGACCAAACGTATTCTGATTGTGTTAATAAATTAGCTAAAGTATCCATGGGTCATTTTTGACATGTACAAGTCAACCCCTTTTCAATCAGTGGCACGATGTGGTAGGTACCACTCAAAGTGTCTCACCTTTATTTGAAATGGACAACATTTTAAGTGAATGCAACAACTGAAATACCGAAAACTGACAAAACACATTCAGATTGTGTTGATACTTTAGAAAAATGATCCATGGGTAATATGTGATGTGTAAAAGTCAACCCTACCTCAATTAGTGGCATGGTGTCGCCAATATCACTCGAAGTGTCTTTCTTTTTTTATTAAATGGACACCCTTTTACGTAAACAGAACTCGCATACGGAAAACCAACTAATCAAAATCAGATTGTGTTGATACTTTAGCACAATGATCCATGGTTTATTTATGATGTGAATGTGTCAAACCCGCCTCAATCTGTGGCATGGTGTGGCTGGTACCACTAAAAGTATCTAACTTTTATTTGAATTGGACAACATTTTAAGTGAAAAAAACAACTGGCATATGAAAAACTGACCAAATAAATTCATATTCTATTGCTACATTAGGAAAATGATCCATGGGTCATTTGTGAAAAGTAAAAATCAACCCCGCCTCAATCTGAGGCATGGTGTGACCGATACCACTCAAACTGTCTCAATTTTATTTGAAATGGACATGATTTTTAGTGAAAAAAACAACTTGCATACGGAAAACCCACCAAACGCATTTCGGTTCTATTGATACATCATAAAAATGATCCATAGTTCATTTTTGACGTGTACCAGTCAACCCCGCCTCAATATAAGGCATGGTGGGGCCGGTATCACACAAATTGTCTCACTTTTATTTGAAATGGACATGATTTTAAGTGAAAAAACAACTTGCATAAGGAAAATTGACCAAACGTATTCGGACTGTGTTGATACTTTATCACAAGGATCCATGGTCTAACCTCACACAATCCACTTCTCATGTGATGAACTCCTACCCCTATTCTAAATCTAATTACATTTAATATGGAAATATGATCCTCAAATAGTGGGTTCTATGACCAAACCAAATTTCATTTGGGAACCCAATACCAAAGACATAATTGTATATTCATACCCACTACCCAAAATGGGGACTCATCTCACATCACACCCAAGAGACCAAATTACAATTACCACATACCCCCTTATTCCAATTGAAATGTCTAGGAAAAACATGTAGGCTATTCTGGTAACCCATCTCATCTGTCGAGATTGGCCAATGTTTCCCACTAACACATCAGGAACAATTTATACATGGATACATAGTCATTAGAAGAATTTAAACATCCCATGTTCTTCCTATAACTCATCCTAGGTCTAAGCAGATGACCAATACCATTTTATACCTTATGGGTATCAGGATCCCTGCCCACTTTACCCAAGTTTTCTATTGGTTTGATGATCGACAACCCTAGTCCATGAGTAAGCAACCCATGTGATTCCTATAACATGTATGTTTTTTCTCTTGTGTGTATTGGTGTTGTGGTTTGATTGAGGAGTGGATTCTAAATTTTGAATACTGTTATGGGTGTTGTTTCATTTCAATTCTAAATTTATGAATTCTGATGTATTGGAATCTGGCTATAATAGTAATGAATTCTAAATTTTGAATACTGTTATGTGTATTGGATTTTGGATGTATTGGATTTTAATTTTGTATTGGTGTTATGGGTGTTATTTCATTTCAATTTTGGATGTATTGGATTTTGGATGTATTGGATTTTGGATTTTTCTCTTGTATTGTGGTTTGAGTGAGGATGGAATTTTAAATTTCTACATTTTTGAATTATGGATTAATTTTAAACATCCCATGTAGGCTTTTGGATTCTAGCTATATGTGTTTTTGCAGGTCATTGAGAGTTGCAGGTTGGAGGTGGCTGCTGGTTTCCGGCTACTGCGGAGCTGCAACATATATATACCAACAGTTTTCAAAATCGTTGGTATAGCCTTTTGATGTATATTATACAAATGTTTTTGTTATAACTGTTGGTATAAACATCTACCAATGGTTTTTTAAACCATTGGTATATCCTTTGGATGTATATTCTTTAATCTATATCAATGGTTCTAAACCATTGGTATAAGGGTAACATATAAAAATGATTTCACAATCCATTGACATATCTCTTACATTAACACATATACAAACGGTTTACACAGAACCATTGGTATAAGCCTATACCCAAATATTACTTTTCCACGGTTTGTCAAACCGTTGGTATATAATATACCAACGGTTTCCTAGCCTTTCCAATGGTTCTGAACCTTTGGTAAATGGTAAAATTCCAGTAGTGTAATATAAAAAAAAATTCTTTTAAATGTTTCTAAAAATGGGAATGATATTTAATTTATGATATTATATGTTCTACATATCTTTATTTAATAATATATATACTAGTTATCATGATAGTTTCACCCTTATCTATTATGTAAGCCCTCAAGTGAACCCTTTTAACATTAAACATGTTTAAAATTTCCTCCCATTTTTACAATTCATTATGAAAATATAATTTTTTATCATTACAAAAATTTTCATAATCTAAATTAAAATATTCCTAATATATTATTTGATTAAATTTTTAAGAGTGGAAAAAATTACATTAAAAATGTGTCTGTAAAATTATATAAAACCCATTTTTAGAAAATGTTTATTTTAAGAATAGGAATGATTTTAGAGATAAAAACAATAATGTTGTTTAAAATGGAAGAAATTGGATTATTATAAATAATTGGATAATTATATTTAAATAAAACCAAATCAAAATAGAACATAACCATTTAAAAACACGAATAAGATATAAACTCAAAAATTCGTTTTGAATGAAAAAAACAAATAAAACGATTTCTAAAAAAGTTATGAAAATATATCTATGTCAACATATATTAATATATTCACTTTATTAATTCATAACTATATAATTTATCTATAAAAATGGTTTATAATATTTCTTTTTATTCTTATATGTTAATAATTTTTTGAAATTTAAATTTTTTATAATATTGGTATTTTTAACTATTCACCAAAATCAAATATTTCTAGTCAACTAAATAAATTTTCCTAATAAATTTTTAACATGATGAATTCCGAAATGAATTACATGATTTAAAATAAAATTTATAACGTTTTTATAAATTATTTCAAATTATTTACACTTAAAACTCTTTAAATTCATTAACATCAGGAATGAGTTCTTATTTCAAAAAAAGAATTTATTCTTATACATAACCTAGGAATAAAATTATTAATGTAATATTTGATTGATTTAATTATATATTTTATTTATATAAACAAATTCATTATATATTTCATAAATCGTTTTTTCTTATTCGTACAATTATACCCCTTGTCTAGTTCAACGCATTCATCTATAAATAAAATTATTTCATAGTCGGTTTATGCATGGCTTGGGGCTGCATGTTGAGCATGATAATTAATTTACAAATAATTTAAGAGAAATAAATAAGAATGATATCATTTTTACATGAGGATTCGTTGAATGTATGATACCAATTGAGGAATAGCTTCACTCTTGGGACAAGATGACCAACCATTGTGAAGATCTTTGAAAGGTTGACCAGGGTATGATAGTCTCTATTATTCAATAGTGTTTATATAGTGATAAGAACTCTATTAGGATACAATTCTATTTTCATAATTTATTTATTTATTTTGATTCCAGTTAACTTTTAGTTGAACTCTTGCAGTTTCTTATTTTTCTATAAATTTTTTTAATAAAATTTAATTTTCCAATTTGATATTGGTCTATTTGAGTTAATTTTTTTCCTAAAACCACAAAATGAATATGAAAAAAATATCAAAATTTGGATTTTTTGAAAAATATTACCATTGAAAGTGAAAATTATAAAAAACTATTAATAAAAAAATAATTTTTTAATTAATATTATATTAATGTACAAATTAAAAATATGACACTTTCCATTAAATAATACATTTTAATGAATAAATAATTTAATTATCGAGGAAAATTTGTTATATAATGACCTTCATCTCCATCCGACTATGTTATTCATATATTATATTCTATGTCACATAATTAATTATATGTATCTTTTTTGAAACTATTTATTCAAATAGATACCTATGAAATAAATGTTATTTGTTTTTTTAAAAGTGATGAACTAATAATTATCATTTATAATATTAAAAATAAAATTGAATTATTAATATTATGGAACGTAAATAATTATAATTTAATGTAAGTAATAAAAATAAAATTTTTTTTATAAAATTTTATTAAGAAACTGATGTCTACTAAAATAATTTATATACTAATAATATGAAATTTTTTAAATATTATGCTAACCATGTTCTCAGTTCCAGTATTCAATCCCTTATCTCTTTATTTTTATTCAATGCTACTAATCAGGAAGTTTATCATCATGAAAATCTCATATTCGTCATCAATCATGACAAAAATAAATGTTGGGTGTGACCCATCACAGGCTTCCACTATACCTGGAACCTAAGATTGGTATCATTGGGGTAACATAATTTTTAAAAGTTATTTCAATATAGCGAATTTTTTTATGAATTTTTAATTCAGTTTTAATGTCATGATTAATCGTTCTTGAATTCAAATTTGATGATCTACTCCTCCATATTTAATTTCATGTAGATCTAATCAAATTTAATGTTTTATGAAGAAGTAAAATTAAAGATATCATTCATATGTGCAGATGATTATGGATTGATAACACAAGAGTACATTAAATGTACCCAGAGGTACTCACTATGTCATAGTGTTTAATGCATCCATAATTATTTTAAAATAAATTTATGCTATGTGCGCTAAATATATATTGTTCATTTATTAATAAACCACTTGTTAACCAGTCCATCATGGTACTTTTTTTGGAGTAAACATCATATAGACCACACACGGGGCATGTATTCTATTATTCTCATGAGACCATGTACCTTCTTTCATGGAATACTTGAATAGAGATCATGTAACTAGAAGAACAAAATCTGTGTATCTCTCATAAATTGCATGTACTCAGTTTTTTTGATGCATATCTTTCACAACATGTCCCATTGAATGTGCCTTATATAGATGTGGTGAAATATAAATTTCATGTACCTCCCTCGTATAATAAGTGTACTTATACCAAATTATATTGAATTATTATTAATTAATTTCATAGTGTAAACCTTATCGAAAAATGATTGTGTGTGGTCATTAAGTTAATAGGACACACAATGTGATGGGTTTAAATATATAAATATCTTATTGATTAATTTCTATTTAATTTTTATATCTATATATCATTTTTTTGTCATATTACATTAATTACTACACATGCATTAAATCATAACATGTCATAGAAAATTCATATAATTCATATAATCATTGTGTAAATATTACACATCATGAAATTATGTGATAAGACATGTATAACATAAGACACAAGTGTAAACTTTATAAGAGAATAATACAAATTGGGTAGAGTTTGATAGGAATTCAGTATATTTCATCCATGAAAAAGTTATATACGCAATTAATTCTAGATAAATTAATTTAATTTGTTTAAAATTATTATGGATGAATATGTCAAGGAAATTAAAATGGGAATTAAGATAAAATAATTTACCAATAACTGAATATAATTTAATGATTCATGTGTGGTTTATCAAAAATTAATATTTATAAGATTTTAATTATAGTTTTATAAAATGCACAATGCATTACATGATAATAGAAGATCATAATCTAAGACCAAGCCCTTTGTGTGTGACTGGTTCCATTTTATTTATTAATGATTTAAATGATTGGCCAATATTTTATCTCTCTTCTCATTATATAAAGGCATGTCGAGACACCAAATCTTAACATACTTGTATGTTGCATCAATTTAGATGAATATTTAACAAACAAAAATGTACAAGAATGAGGTTTATAATAGTATAGTATAATTCAAAACATAGAATAATAAACATCTATATAGGTTGATGATCTTCAAAATATCCCTTAAATATCTTCCACATTAGTGATCTTACTTAAAACCATCCTTTATATTATGGGGAATGGAAATATAATAAAGGGTTGAGATCAGATGACCCACAAGGGTAAAAAAGGGAGATATGTATTTATAACATGAGTGTAAGGTTACGAGAACAATATCATAACAATATAATATAATACCCAATATATCAATGATTATAATCAATATTTACAACATAATGATTTATTATTGATAAGACATAAAAAAATGTTAATAAATACCTTATGTCCTGAAAGAATTACATAGGAGTATGAAATGGAATTGTGTCATAGAAACAAGTATAGAAATTACTTTATATATGATACCTACCAACACACTCATAACATGTTGGAAATAGAAAAATCACCCTTGTAGCTTCCTTAGGGTTTGTATGGCCTCCCTTGTACAGTTTTATTTCATGATTGGGATGTAATCCCATGTACCCTCTTCTTACAGGCACCAGATTCCCTCCATTAGAATGGTGTTTGTGAATAGAGTAAACGTACCTTGTAAACAATTTTAAGGTTGATGTCTAGATAGGAAGATCTATCATTATCCTCTTGGGGATACTCATTACAAACAATGGAAAAATCATTAAACTAATTGCAAACAAATGTTTCAAATGGAATTTCCATCAAGTTATGGTGTTGAAAGAATCATGTTTTGTCACATATAGGTGTATGGGGTTATGATTCTTTTTAAGGCCTTTTCAGGAAACAAACTATCACCATGTTCCCTAATGTGAATATATATAGTGTATCCCAACAAAAAAATGGATAAAACCTATAGAATCCATCAAACAAGAATTTGTATGTTTCCCTACAAAAATCCATTCTTGATATGGATCACATTCAGCCAAAATAAAATAAGAGATATATTAAATTTGATGATTTTTATTCCGAAGATATGAATTAATTGGTACATGAAAAGATTCCATAGGTCCCCATGGAAGACATAGTTCTTGAAACACATATACAACATATGACCACAAGATTGGTAAGAGATGTAAAGAGATATCTAGTATGGTCACCAAATATGGTGACTAAATATAGGTTGAGAATTATTAACATGTATTTCATAAATAGGTGGTAGAGAGATCATAACCTAAAATATGGAAAGAAGCCATGAATTATGAAATAGATTTCGCGTATGAGAATAATGTTTGGGTTTTCCTTGATGCACCAGTTGATGTGAATCCCATATAGTGAAAATGGGTATTCAAGAGAAAAAATCACGTGGAAGGTTATGTAAAAACCTATAAGAATGTTGGTGGATATATGGTTTAAAAAATGCCAAATATTTTACTAGGATAAAACCTTTTTCATCGGATTACATGTTTATGACTATCAAAATTATACTTGTTGTAGAATCTTACCATTACCATAAAATTGGGCAAAATGGATGTCAAAAATAATTTGTTAAATGGGTACCATCAAGAAGAGGTCTATATAGAAAAAAATGAATTATTGTTACTCCAGGAGATGGAAATGATATTTTTTTTGTTTCCATGTCCCATTTATGGATTGAATCAAGCATCCAGTCCATAGAGAATTTGATTCAATGAATCTATAAAAGACTCAGTTTTTAAATAATTAATGTGAGCCAGGTGTTTAAAATAGGCTTGGTGGGAATGTGTTCATTATACTATTTTTATATGTTGATGAAATATTTCTTATTGGGAATAACATACATGTCTTATAGTGTATTAATGATTGGATACATAGCATTTATCCTTGAATGGATTGAGTGAAGTATCTTATATTATAGGGATTAATTTTATTCATTATAGATTCACGATTCTACTTAAACTATGTCAATGTACATACATTGAACATATACATACGTGAGTTATTTTGTATTCATCCAAGATGGGGATTAGTTTATATGGCACATGGTATAAATCAATCTAAAAAATGATACCTTAGAAACCCCAAGGGAAAGAGATAATAAATGGGATCTCATACAATTTAGTGATACGATCAATCGTGTATAACAGGTTACATACTAGACTTGATGTTGTATATGCATTGATCATTGTAGGAATATGTCATGAAGATCCAAGAGAGATGAATTGGTATGTTATTAAAGATATCATAATGTATCTATGAAAAACTCTGGATATGTTCATGTTGTACCGAGGATATGAGAATATGGTCATAATTTTTTATACTAATTCTATTTTTCAAACATATCATATTGATCTAAAGTCACAATGAATATATTTTTTCGGTCTCAATGTTGGTTATGTGAGATGAAAGAGTTAAATGAATCCAATTCTCATTGATCATATAGTGGGGGTATATGTATATATTAGATTATGAAGAATCTAATGAAGCTATTTCGATGAGAACCATTATCCAGGATCATGATGTGGTACCTATTAGTGATGGTCCAATAACATTTTATTTTGATAATATAGATGTGGTGGCTCTTGCAAAAGAGTCAAGGTTACACAAACAAAAGAAGAATATAATCCATAAATATTAACTCATGGGATATTTTTAAAAAAGGATTAATTCTATATTAATTATAGTTACCACATAATTTATTTTGGTAGAACACTTGACAAAAGTCCTATCATAGTAGAAGAATAAGTATCTTGTGAGAGCTAGCAGACCGATGGTTCTTAGCAGATGCCTCTAGTAAAAGTTAGATTCTATTTGATTTGGATCCCTATAACAAACTTATATATACATTATGATAACCATTGTTCATATTTTTCAATATTAATACAATCCTTATGACATCATTATAGTTATTATATGTATCATAATACGTGATAATGTCCTAATAGTACACATCATACCCAAATTTCAAAGTAGTTATCAATTATAATGAGAATCCATAAGTGGAAAAAACAATTATTATATATATATTTTAAATATAGATGATATAATTAAAGGGTCAAAATGATACAGAATATTATGGGTGGAGACTCATAGTAATTTGAGGTACCTTCTCATGGTGTTTTCCCTTTAAAATATCCACTATAGGGTATTATTTCAATGTGACTCGCTAGCAGGAAATCCAAATTCATATGTGTCATCAATTGTTCCTACATATGGAATTATATATTGATCTGTAGAAATTAAGAATTTTTGAATGAATGTTAAAAGTCATTCATTTCTATCTATTCACAAAAATAATTCTTACATATGTTCATGATGAGGTAGGACACATTAGTTGTGAAAAAAGTGATACTAAATAAATGAATAGTACAAGAGGATATTTTTACAATGGTGTTATATAAGAACATTTTATTTATTTAATTTCAAAGAAAAATAAATGATGAGAATATGTTTATGGAATAAACATAGAGCCTAACTGATTAGATATATCATGATAAAAGAATTATTTTACATAGAGGCATCCATATGGTGTATTCTATAATTGTTTCACTAACATATTTCTCTATATATGTCGTAGAGTGCTTTTAGATGATAACTTTGGAGTTTAGGGAACATCACCTAATGACACTTTGAATGTGGACTAGTGGGTTGTATAATAATATTATCCAGAATTCCATTCAAATATTACATTATTATTTATTATTTACGAAGTTGAATAAATATTAACCAAGTATGTGGTTTAATAATTTATCATGTTTTTATGATCACAAAAATCCCACCACCAGTTATTATAGATAATATTATGTGAGGAGAATAATTTATAAATATTTATTTAATATTCAACTAATATAATATTATGTTATATATTGGTGAATAATCCAGTGATAAGTATTTACTAATAAATAGTCATTATTCTATGCTCGATAAATATTATGAAGGAATGGCGGTCTGAGTTTAAAGGTCATGTGAGAAAAAATATATATTGAATATTATTCAATTAAATAATATTTAATTTATTTCAAAAAGATAGAGAATAATGGGGAACAATAATAATATTGTTATTATTGATATTTTTTACCATAGAGATTAAATAAATATTGATGGGGAATTTTACAAAAAAGTTATTTCCAAACCCTAGTCATATATAAATGAAATTATATTATTTTCAAAGATATCATATTCATATGTTTGGTTGTGCGCAATGCATTTAGATAATCCTCTATATCCTTAAAGATCTCCCTTAGCAAAGAATGCCCTAGAAAATCGATATCCATCTTCATCCACCTCCACCTCCAAATTCAAGAGTGATCAAATATTACACTTTGGATGTGACTATCATGGAAATAAATGGATAATGAATCAAATGATAGGATATACCATTCTAACACAAGTAGTTTACTATGTTGATGTTGGAAGAATTGTGGAATACTTGTGGATCACCTCTAGAGGGAATATTCTCTTTATTAATTCAATTAAACGATGATACAACATATAACTATTGTAAAATCCCCCAATAAATAAATAATCCACTCATATAAATTATTGAAATTATTAAATTAGTTTAAAATATCATTTTAGGATCATTTTCATGGTTAGATCAAATATCCCTTATCTGTATTCTTTGATTTAGTTTTATTGATCTAGATTTTGTCATCCTAAAAATATCTTATTAATCATCTATAATGGAAAAAAGAAATTTTTGGCATGACCCCTCATATTCATTCACTATGACCAATACGTACAGAAATGCCATTAAATATCCCAATAGACTAGAAAAACATTCTTGGTATTTGGGGAATACACTATTGGGTATGGATTTATCAATTTAATGATATAATTATAGAGATTATATTGAAAATAATTCATAAATAAATTATTTATGGGGGATTAACATTACAAAAATATGGGTAAAATTTATACTAAACACAAAGTAAATAAATAGAAATAGAAATAGAGCACAACCAAATGACAGTAGTATTTTTTAGGGAAAAATCAATCAAAAAATAAATTTAATATGATGGTAGTTATATATGGTGAGATAGTATCAATAGTCATAGAAAATTAAATATAACAAAATAACCAAAATAAAACTAGAAATCCCTCTCAATGTGACACAAGCATCAACACCCCAACCCATTCACCTCTATATAACCTGGTGAAGATGTCATGAGTAACCAACCCCTCAGAACGCAATATTTACCTTTACAACGTATTATATAATTAATAATTATTCCAAAATTTGTGTATAGAGTGTGTGATAATAACATAAAAACTAATTTTCCACAATGTCTTCCATAATTAATACACTATTTGAAAACTGTAGAATTTTTTTGTATATAAATAAAATAGGTTATGTTTAGTTTTTTTATTATAATGTAAAACTCCCATGTAATATAAATTTTAAAATTAAATATGATGAAATGGAATTATTTAAATTTTTTTTAAATGATTAATTATTGGGAAGTAGTTAATTTCTAATAAAAATGGATCCAACTTGAAATATGACATCACATACTACAGAGAATCTTCAACTAGATGGATATATTTATGATGAATTAACTACAGAATAGTGGGTCCACATATTTTCATTCATTGAGATCGTATAAAAAATAACTTGATTTTTTACCTCTCCCAATAATAATTTACCTTGAGTTTTCCCTAGGATCCCCACAAGGTCTAATAAATTAAAAAAATTCATAATTTTTTATTCCCTATAGAAATTTGGTAAGCATTGAAAATATTCTGTATTTTTTTCGTATCCATAAGCCTAATGTAATCTAAAATATAGGACTCTATCATGAATAGTTGATAAAATCTTCTAAAGTTTTTTTCAACGTCATTAGAAAATCGAAATAAAAATGGAATGAATTTTTGATTTTATCCAAAACGGATAAAAATATATATTACCAAACTTAACAAATCTTGAAGTCTTTGAAATGGTGAAAAAATAAAATAAAGGGATAGAAAAAATTCAAAGAACCCTAAATTAAGACTTGAAATTAAATCACTCATTATTGAGGTTAATATAGGTGGAATACTAAGGCTTAAAGATATCAAGGAGATGAGAAGATTATAAAATAAGGAAAGAATAACATAAATGAAGGAATATGGTGAGGTTTATTTATTTTTAATTGGAATATTATGAAGAAAAATCATACAAAATCAAACTATAGATATGGGGTTTCTGATCTATAGATATAATTTGGGCATGAATATCAAGAGAGTGAGAAAATTATTAAGATAGGTCATTATTTTTTGGGGGGTATATATTGATAATAAAAAATTAATGTCTTTTTTTAAAAATCACCTAGGGGTGTATAGGAGTGAGTCCAAATGTATAATGTTAAGGTATATCCCCCATAAAAACTTCTATGGGTTATCCATGGGGATGCATAGTGGTCCGCCTCTAAGAGGCAGAGGGCCAGAGTTCCCTAATTCTTCTATTATAAGGTGTATGCTCCTATGATATATTTTTGCACACTCAATATAATTGGTATTTCATAACATGGCCTCATATTATATGAAAACCACTATAATTCCAACTAAATTTTCCTTATTTAGTTGTTTCACTTTGCATGGAAACATTTTGTTACATTCACAGAGTGTAGGAATGTTTGGGGTGAGAGAGGGTGCTCAATATTTGACCTATAGTGACCACGTCTAGGAATTATATAGAATCAAGTAATATAGATAGAAAATAAAATTATTCCAAATATTAAAAGTAGGTTCTGAGGATAAGAATACCAAAAAAATAATGGGCTTTGAACATTAATGAAAAGTAAATAAATTGATGGGTTTTAGATGAAATCACTCAATTTTTGGGAAAATAATCCACACTATAATACCGTATAACTATTGAATGTAAGACTAATATTTGAGTCTTGAAAACATAACTCCATTTCTCTCACAAAAAATCTTCTAACTCCAATGAATCATGCTGATCATATTAGTTATTCCCCAAAACAAGAAGTAATAAAATATACTTCACCAGAATAAGAATATACTAGTTTCTAATGATTTTAAATAGTTCCTAATAACCAATACATATGAATCTGATTCATGGTCCTCCTAATCAATCAAATGGTATGTATTTAGATTATACTTATTTTACTAATAAAATTTAAGCATACGATAAAATATAGTTAACTTGGTAAAAAATAATTATTTATTTATTTTACATAAAAAATCATAATTTCTTTATGGGGATGATATATATTAGGGAATAATTCTTCTACATACTATATGTTTTTATACCATAATACAATTATACACTCTAAAACACTCAATAAACTATAGATAACTCTTGGAGATCAAGTGTACTTTATAAAAATAAGAGGTAAATCCTTGAACACAATATGAAAAAATATAAATAGGATTTACAGGTAATCTAATTATCTACTAAATATAATGTCTTCATTTTTTATCTAAGGAAATATATTCTCCAATATTTTAAAAAATAAAATATTAAGGAAACCAATTAATAATTACTCAAAATAAATTATTTCAAATTGATATCATTATATATACCACTATGATATCGATTGATATATTATTACATTTACATTATAACACTTAAAAATATTGATGCATCACCTTCAGTAATTGTCTATAGGTTTTACAATATTGACATGTAAAAATTTTTAGAGAAAAGTATGAAATATATTTTATAATTTCTCCCCACAAAAAAAGTTTGTAAAGGACTCTATACATTTTTATACTACGATGATGAATTTCCAATGGTGAACTATGATCCTCATTGAATAGTTATTGCGTTTAATCAGGGGTCAGTTGAAGTAGATAACATTTTTTATGAATTTCAAAACGTCTTCCTTTTCATTATTAAATTAAAGAAAGAAAATATTCAAAACTAATTCAAAAATTTCTTAAAAATCATGGTCTTCCTTCTGAGAAATATTAAATAGTTTTCAAAACAATATTATAACCATACCTAAAACAAAAAAAATGTGATTTGTTTCATAAAATTTTTCTAAACCATAATTCTTGAAATAATTCAGTGATGTATCTTGTTCAAAATCTAGCATAGTTAATGATTCATTATCATTTAAAAAAGAGCCAGTTACCCAATTTTCATTACCTATATTATAATTAATTTTATTTTTATATTCTATAATTCATTCCCTCCATGTTCTTTCCCCCCTATTCAAATAATTATAAATGAATATATATAAAAATAATTGTTTATCATTAGATATTTCAATTTTTATATATAAATTACTTCCTAGAATTTTTAACGAAAATACTACAACATCCAGTTCAAGGCCTTGTGTTGGATAATATAACAAATGAAGTTTTAACTTAAATATAGCATTATCAATTACCAAACATTTCTATATAGAAATTAAACCCCAAAACTAAAATGAAGTGTAAATATATATAAAAATATCTCTATTTCTATATAGTAGTTCCAAATAATAAGAATTGATTGTTAATATTTTCAGTTGTGGTAAAAAATAGTTGCATTGATTATCTCTAATTGTATCTAAATAATTTCATATATTACATGGTTGGTTAAACATATAACAATGAAATGTTTAAAAAAAGTATAAATTTCACAATAATCAATGAAAACTATGAATCACTATATTAGGTTTTAGACAATTCCATTTATCTACCCTATTAGTGTTAATAAGATCAATATTTAATTAGTGTTAATATAAGACATGACCAAGCAAATAAATATTTTGTAACAAAAAATAACAATTACTAAATTTTTGAAACAAACTATATTATTTCAATGTTCATTGAAACTCATTATATGTTTCTAATGGACATTATTACATTTATAATGAACCAAAATATCATACTAAAAATAAAATTTATCCTAATTTTGGGGGAAAATTATAAATATGATCCACCAATATAACAAGATAATATTTCAACATAATGGGATTGAAAACAATTACATAATTCCAAAAAGTAGTATAAATCACTATTTTAGTTAATTCATCCTCTATTATCTTTAGTGAATTGTACTACAACTAGAATATAACTTTAAAAAAAATAACCCCCCCCCACACCATAGAGATGATTAGAAAATAACTATATATGGAGAAACATATAATTATTTTAAATGGTAACATTATAGAATTATATATATTGAATTAGAAGCCTAATTTGAACGTCTTTATGTTTTGGAAACAAAAAATATCACCTCATGGTCGAGTACTAGGATAAGTGAAACGTTTTTCTAGGATCTCCTGAAACATCAATTTCAATTTCAGATGTTCTAAATGTTCCATTGGATTAGGGTATTTTGAGATTTTATTAGAAGTAGGAAATTATTCAATATTAAAATAAACATTCACTTTAGGTATATTACTAACAATATCAACATGAAATACAATCATATTTGTCACTATTCGAATATTATTAATCTGAAATGTTTCATTCTATACTGCAGTATGATATAGAAACATTCATTTTTATTTTATTACCATTTTTATCTTATTTATAAGTTTTCAATGGTTTGAATTGATTTTTATATTAAATAAAATACATTTATGAAGGTAAGATATTTGATTATGAAATATTAATCAACTTGATAAAGTGAAATCCAATCTATCTGTCAAATAAAATATATTTGCATAGTGGAAAAAATAAAAATTATTCCACAAAAAACACTTCCAATAATTATATCATGAATAAATTTGTAAATTATTTTTTACATAACACTACCTTTGGTGATTATTAAAAAAAATCCAATTTCATTTCATGAAGATAAATTTACATTTTTTGATATGATTTTCATGTAATGAATGAATTTATAGACATTGAATTAAAAAATGAATTATCATTATCTAAATAAAAAATTAATGTACATGTAATAATTACATTTAACGCCCCAACATCTACTGAATTAGATGAAAAGAGTTTCACCATACCCTTATCCTTATAGTATTTCCATTATCTGTAATTATTAGTCTTCTTAAAAAAACATATTATAATTACTACTCTCATTACATTTAAAATAAATTTCTACTTATTTACCCATATCCATTTTTACTGGTGAAGGCCCTAACACTTATTCATCCAAGAAATGATGGGTGAGTCTTCACACCCTTGCCCGCTCTAAATGCACATGAACACACACAAATAATGAACCAAATTTTATATGGGAGATCCCTATACCTTATCAATTCTAGAATGATGGGGGGACTCCTTACACCTATTCCACCAATATTCATATGAAAAAAATCCATTTATTCCAAATCCCAATGCCAAAACAATTAATTGAACCATTTCAATAAATCCATACTTTTATTGAAAAATATTTAAAGAAACTGTTTCAAATCAATTTCTATAAAATTATACTTTTATTAAAAACATTTCAATTAAACCATTTACCCAAATTCCACAAAATATAAATTTAAAAATTGAAATTTTATAATTTAGAAAACAATGGAGTGGGTATCTAATTTCTACAAAAGAAGGTATAAAACATTACAGAATATCTATATGTAATATATGATGTAATATCACCAAAATATGTGAAAAGATTAGTGAATTAGCTATGAACTGATTTTCCATGAAATATTATATTAATAATACAATAAATTGGTAATTCACTTACATCATATAGTTTATATTTTTATATCTTCCACTGTATGTTCTTAACCATTCTAAGCATTGGAGCTCACACCATTCATATCTTACATTTTCTTAGGACATGGAGAGGTATATTTAGAATGACATGCAGAAATAACCATAGAGTTAGGGATGTGGTAACAAATCCTTAAGACTAGGAAGGGACCCATGTGAATACCCAGACCTATTTCATTTGTATGGGACTATAAATTTTTTAGAAACTCTTATTACCACATCCCTAACTCTATGGTTATTTCTGCATGTCATTCAGAATATACCTCTCTGTGTCCTAAGAAAATGTAACATATGAATGGTTTGAGCTCCAATGCTCAGAATGGTTAAAAACATAAAGTGGAAGATATAAAAAATATAAACTATATTCATTGTGAAAAACTAAAAAACTCATTCATTTAAAAATTAATAGGAACACATTATGGCAGGAATAAGAGATGAATTACAAAATGTCATAATAAACCATCATAATTGGGATTCTACTAGAAGAATAACATCCTAGACATTCAATTAATAGTATGAGAATGTGGTAATTCATAATATTGGACATCATAACCATACCATGAAGGCCTCGTGGCAATACCATAAATAATCATTTGGTCAAGGCCTTATGAGAAGATTGTAATTTCTCTTATGAGACCTACCAATGAATCGAGATGCTATAACAGTCCCCTACCACCACATACTAAGTAAAATACATTCCTCATATGACTGGGGGTAAACATAAACAACTTATACATTCATATTTAAACTATCATATGATTTGTTAATAACATTCCCCAAACACTAAGCATAAACAGTAAGCATTCAGAGTAAATTGGTGAATGGTTTTATGATACTACATACACATTCAAACTAATAATAAACAATTAAGATAAAAATGGTAGATTAAATCATAAAATTTTAATCCCAATAATAAATAATAATCAACATGATTGTTGAAACATTTAAAGATACTCTTATAAAATCATCAAATAATTCTTCAAATAAATACACTTTAAATTTGAAAAGAGGGGTTATTTTTGGAAAATTGTATATATAAAAACATAACTAAAGTAATATATAATTAAAATAATAATGTTATATATTTTTTAATGTTTATCGTGACTAAAAGAATTTTATATAGTTCCCTTAAAAATATGTAAGAATTTGAGAAATTCCCTTCAATGTGGCTTGTATTTCGGGGAAATATTTTGAATTATCCTTCTAAAACATATAAATCCCCCTATATGAAAGTATGATTCTAGATGATTAACATATCTATATATTTCTCATAGTATATATGAGTAGTAAATATGAATAAATAAGAATTTAATTCATGTATGAAATACAATAAGAGTAACATGAATGAAAATGGAGGTTCGAGTAGAAAACCCATACCTTATGTCTAAAATTGTTCCTTACTTGATCATAATGACCTAAATTGGAAAATTTAGGTTCAAAAATTAATGATTATAAAACATCCTCTTTATTTAAGTTTTTTATTATTACCTTATTAGGTTCATTCATGTTCTTTTATGGGTTATGAGATTAAATTTCATTGTTTGGGAGAGTTTTCTTCCATGGTTTTCATGATCGATTGACCTATATTTCTTGTAAGGATAAACATATAGAATGATAATGGTTGCAAAGAATATAAATTATATTTTCTTATTGAACAACCGTAAGATTATATGGTCTTAAATTTCATTTGGATATGGGGAGTAAAGTTGAATCATTAGGTAAAACATTAATGAAAATGTTTGGGTTAATTGGCATTTCTTAATAACAACGAACTCATTTTGATTTATAAATTAATTTCAGGATTATTAAAGGACTCCAGAACCTCAAATAAGTTATAATTCATATATTATAGTATGCTTAAACCATATAAATTATTCCACTACAATAATTGATTATGGTAAAGTAATTGAAAACCCACCATCCTTGATTGTGATAAATTGACACATCTATGATTGTGTTTTCATTTCAAGTATAAAAGAAGGGGAAAGGGGGATGATGAAGAATTAATCCTTTATCATAAAAAAATTCCAGTACATATATGTAATTGGATTCATAAAAGAAATTATGAAAAGAGGTGTAATTAAAGAAAAAGATATTAAAGGAACACCAAATAAAATAAATTAACAGAAAAATTTACCTCTTGATGTAATCATCCTTGACACTCTCTTTAGGGGAGATGTTTCAGTCTTTGTATGATTCCAAGTGTTGTTGGATGTGGTGTAGAATATTTGGAGGATATTTGATTATATCTTTGATAAGTGACAAGGGTTATGAAGAGTGAATAATAGAGAGTGAGGGGGGGAGGTTATAGTGGAGGGGAGGTGGGAATTCGCCTTATTTCAATAATTAAATAATTATTTTTTCAAAGACAACTAATAGTATTATTGATTGTTACCACAAATAGTTGTAATATAATGTTATTTATAACCAATGGTCATTTATATCATCTATTACTCAATAATGATGTAGAAATTCATTAATTTAGCATATTTCATAAATTATCGAATTTCACTATTCATCGAAAATTCATGTATTTCTTAAAAATACGAAAAAAGCACTCTAACCATTTCATGACATGTAGAATTAAAAATTAAATCCATATGATGAAAAAAAAATCTAAATATGATTAATTTAATTTTTAAATAAAATTATATTTTGTTGAGAAAATAATAATTTAAAATAATAATTGTTTTTATATCTCCTTGAAAAACTATTCTTGATATAATTATCTTATAACCATAAGAAAATTAAATAATAAAAGGATTTACTATTCATATGGTTCATATTACTAATTATATTACTCTAAAATAGGATATGGTAATATTTAGAGAAAATTATTTTTGACATTTCAGGCTCTAAAAATTACACTAAATGCAACAGTGTGTATATGTTTTTTAAAATTCAAATCACAGAGGTGGTAAAATTATATTTACGGGCAAGATTATAAAAAAGTGGTGTTATACATAGACTTAGTGATTCGTTAATTTATTCAAAAATACTTAGGGTATTTTCCCAAATAACATACAAATTCTCTTATGGATAACCATTTTCATTTTACATGTTTATCCATATATGAATATAGGTAACCCAATCATGAAAATTAAGGAAGAAAATTATCCCAAACAATGAATTTGAATCTATTAACCAATGAAAATCCAATGAATGAACCTAATAAGGTTATAATAAATCAAATACAAGTAGATGAGGTCTTAGAATCAATAATTTATAAACCTAAATTTTATTTTTCAGGTCATTAATGTCATGTGAGGAACACATTCTTACTTAAGGTAAGATATTTCCACCCAAGCCACCATTTTCATTTGGGTTACTATTATTATCTACATGCATCAATTAAATTAATATTTATTCCTATGTACTCCTTGTACATCATTTGAGAAGGGTATTTTTATTTTATCCAGCTAGAATCATGCATTCATTTAAGGAGAGTTATATTATTTGAAAGGATCATTCCAACATTCTTATTTTCTATGCCACTCTATATTCTATTTTTAGTGTCCATTATCCTTATAGAATAAATTATTTTATTAATAAAATACTATCATAGTTCATTTTTTGTTTCATGCAAATAGTTTTCCAAAGAACTCTTCTTTTCAAACGAGATAGATCAATCAACTCAAAATTCTGATTGTCCCATACATAACCCCCTATTAAGGTATTAAATGGTAGATGATGCATTGAGCTAGAAGGATCATGGATTTCTCATGAAAATGGGGATTGATAAAAATCTTGTGTACATGGATCTAGGGTGAATGGATATATGAATTATCAATAATGGTAGACCATCATCACTTTTAAAATGGTTTTGAAACCATATTTATTCGAACGAATTCAATATTCATAGTTATATGACGAGAATCATCCATTGAAAATTAATATTGATAATGTTGGGAAGTTGGCTGACTTCATGTGCGAAGATGGAATTCTGAAATTTGTGAGGAGGCTATGTGATCACTCTAAACTTTCACTGAAAAGGGAGTTATTGGATGATGCCCATAGCTCATATTTCACTATACAAACGGGTAGCACTAAAAGTTATTGTTATTTAAATAACATTTCTGGTGGGATAACACGAAGAGGGAAATTACGAATTATATATAAAGATGTTTATTCTGTCAACAACTGAATTCCGAATGACAAAATCCTATAGGAGTCATGAAACCTCTACCTTTTCATACATTGAAATGGGATCACATCACCATGTATTGTTTCACTATATTAAAAAAAATCTTATAAATAATGATTCAATATGTTTAATTGCTGATAAACATCTGAAATCTTCACATTTTCTCACTACATGGGAGGATTTCCACTCACGCACCTAGCATGAATCCATATCAATGATGTTGTGATACTTCATGGAGTACCTATCTCAATTGATTTCGATTGTGATCCAGGATTTAAATCGAAATTTTGGAATACTCTTCAGAAAGATTTAGATAATATGATTTTATTGAGTAATGCATATCACCCACAAACTGACAGGAAATCAGAAAGGATGATCAAAACCATAGAAGACATTTTGAGATCCGATTCAAATTACATTCATGGTTTTTAGGATCAATATTTACCTTTAGTGTATTTTTCCTACAATAATACTTTCAATTCAATTATTCAAATGGCACCATATAAGGCATTGTATGGAAAGATCCTTCATACACCAACTTGTGGGATTATGTTGTGGGCACAGAGCATGTAGAGGAAAAAAAGTGATGGTAAATACTATTGAAGTCCCTATGAAATCATCACAAATAAGACAAAAAATATATGATGATAATATAATGAAGGATTCAGAGTTCAAAGTGGGAGATCATTTATTCATAAAAGTATCTCCTTGGAAGGGTGTTATAATATTTGGGAATAAAGGGAAATTGAGCCCTAGGTACATATTCCCTTTTGAAATGTTGGAGGAAATTGGAGCTGTAGAATATTTTTTTTCTCTTCCACATACCCTATATAATGAACAAAATGTGTTTGATGCCTCGTTGCTGAGAAAGTACTTGACACAACCAACACATTTCCTCACTTCTGAAGGTATAAAATTAGAACCAGCCCTATGTTACCGTAAATAGCCTATCAAGATTCTGGACAATAAAGAATATGGTTTGATGAATAAGACAACATGACTGGTAAATATACATTGGAAAATTCATTTAATAAAATAGGAAACTTGGGTTCCTGAGGAGCTTCTGATGAATAACTACACAATTTTGTTTCATATAATATATTGGTAATTTCGAGGATGAAATTTTTGAAAGAAGGGGATAATGTAACACCCCAATTTTTTTAAAATAAATTTAATATTGACAATATGAAACACTATGTCTCTACTAAACACCACTATGATATAAAATAGCATGTATACATAATTTTTCCACCTCTATGATTGGAATTTTTCAAAACTAACATAGACAGATGCATTCAATATGATTTTTAGTGTCTGATAAGACAAAATTAATTTTTGGGGAATAATAAAATATCCTTATAAATAGTAATATAAATAGTTATATGAACATTATTAATAGTAAATCATATTATTATTTTATTTTCTTAAGGTAACAACATAATTATATCTGTATTAATTTTTCAAGGTGATATAAAATGAATATTAGTTTTAAAATTGTTATTTTTTTGAATAAATTATTCTTCTATTTAAATATTAAATTAATAATATTTTTAAAATTATTTTCAAAAAATTGAGTATATATTTTAATTCTAAATGTTGAAAAAATGGTTATGGTGAATTTTTGTGAGTTTTTGAGATTGTTGAATTTTTAATGAATAGTATAATACGATAGTTTTTCGTATATTTATAATTTCAATAATGTTCACTATTCCTGGAAACATGGATGATCTATGCACACATGGTTCGAACTTAAACAAACATATTACTATTATTGGTCACAAGAATAAATAATATTGGTTATCTATGGAAAAATAATAAAATAATGAGTCAAATAATGCTAAAACTATCCTCTCTTCCACTGTTGAATGCCCCCTCACTCCCACTTCTCTTAAATCTTCTCAATACTTCACTCATATCTAAATTATGATCCAATATCATCCAAATATCCTCTCCCACATCCAACCACCCTTGGTCTCATAAACTGACCATAACCTCTTCCATAAATACACTATCAAGGAAGATTACATCCAAAGGAAAATCCTCTTCTCAATTATTTTATTTCATGTTCCCTTTATTTATATTTCATTCCTCACCTACTTTAATAAAAATTATGTAATGATATTATTAATTTACATGTAATTGAATTTTTTTATGATAAAAGGAATAATTCTTCATCATATCTCCTTTCACCTATTTTATACTAGAAACGAAAACACCATCTAATATGTGTTAATTTATACCATATTGGGCGACAAATTTTTAATCTCTATTATCATCATAATTTCATGGAATGAAATCATTTTGAAGGTTGAACAAGACTATAATATATTCATTATAACTTATATAAATTTCTATAATCAATTTGTACAAATTATATAAATTTATAAATCTAAATGGCATTGTTGTGAAAAAACATCCAATTAACCCAAAAAAATTCATTAATGATTTATATAATATATCATCTTCACTCCCAATAACCAAATTAATTTTAAAATAATATAATCTAAAATAAAATGGAGGTTTGGGTAGAAGACTCTTACCTTAATCATGAATGTGTTCTTCATGTGATCTTAAGGACCTGAATAATGAAATTTAGGATCACAAATTAATAAGTTCATAACTTCAAATTCATTTAAATAATTTATTATAACCTTATTAGGTTCATTCATGGGATTTTGATGGGTTAAGAGTTTAAATTTCACTGTTTAGGAGTGTTTTCTTCCTTGATTTCATGATTGAATTAATTATATTCATTTAAGGATAAACATGTAGACTGATAATGGTTTTCATAAAAATAATTTGTGTGTAGTTAGCGAACAACCATATGATTACATGGTCGTAAAAGTCATTTCATTTTGCGGAGTGAAAATGAATCATTATATAAATTTTAATGGAAATTGTTTATGTTAATTGGGGATTCATTATCACAAAGAAGTCATTTTTATTTAAAAATTATTATCTCATGTACAAAAGAAATCTAGAACCTTAAATAAGTTGTCATACATATAATATATTATGGTTCAACCATAAAAATGGTTTCATGACTAGAATTAAAGTTGGTAATATAAATTGAAAACCCATCATCCTTGAATGTGATAAATTAACACATATCATAAGGTGTTTTCATTTCTAGTATAAAAGAATGGGAAAGGAAAGATGATTAAGAATTATTCCTTTATCAAAGAAAAATTCCAGTTCCTATATATTTCTGGAGTCATCACAATATTTGGAAAAAATGAGTGGTGGGGAAAGAAAATGAAAATAAAGGAACTCATAAAAAAATAAATAAAAAGAGGAATTTACCACTTCATATAATATTCATTGTGATCATTTTTAGGAAGAGGTTTTGGTATTTTTATTAGAAAAAGGATTGATCAATGTGGGGGAGGATCTTTAGAAGATATTTGTAAGAATTTAGATTGGGAACAATGATTTA
Source organism: Viscum album (assembly GCA_963277665.1). Classification (NCBI taxonomy): domain Eukaryota; kingdom Viridiplantae; phylum Streptophyta; class Magnoliopsida; order Santalales; family Viscaceae; genus Viscum; species Viscum album. The sequence goes on along the minus strand of OY728138.1, from coordinate 792,288,632 downwards.
GATGTGTGAAGTGAATATGGAGGGAAGGGGCTTTATTGGGGCCTATAGTGGTGGGGTAGAGGGTTTTCCCATTATTTTACTTAATATTTTATTATTTTTCAAAGACTACCAATAGTGTTGAATCGGCTGACTAGGAATAGTAATATGTGCATTATTGTTTGAACCAAGTGTTCTTAAAACCACCAAGATTCTAGGAAAATTGTATTTAACTTATAATGTACAAATACTGCAAACTATCATACTTTAATATTCATATAAAATTCACATTCTTCAGAAAAATACCAAAAATTTACAATAACCATATAATGAGGGGTAGAATTCCAAAAAGAACTCCTTTTTTGAAAATAACTTAGTAAATGAACAACGTTTTCATGTAATATCATGATGAATTTTTGGTGGTACTTATTGATGATATATTGGTATAGTCCAAAAGCAACAAAGATCCCAAAAATCACATTCACATTATTCTGAAGAATCATAGAAGTAATGAATTATATGGGAAGTGTAGAATGTGGGAATTTTTTCTTAATAATTTTCCTTTTATGGCCACATTTTCTCTAAGCATGGAATATCAGTTGATCTAACAAAGAATAACATTATGCAAGAATGACATACTAAAATGAACTTAAACGAGGTATGTAGTTTTATTGGATTAGTATAAAATTAGTAAAATTTCATTCAGAATATCTATAATTTTGTAAACCCAATGATCATGCGTACTCGTAATGGGTTTACGTTCATATGGACAAAAGAATTTGGGGACTAGTTAAAAGAATTGAAGATGAGATGATTGAATCCTATGATCCTAAATCTTCCATCAGGTAATGATGGGTTTGTAATCCCTAGTGATGCATCAATGAAAGGACTTGGTTGTGTATTTATGAAGATTGTTAGGGTTATTAAATATACATCATTGTAGTTAAAAATTAATGACAAACTATACTACTCATTATATTGAGTTAGTAGTGGTAAAATAATGTGATGACATAGTCATTATCACAATCGAGAAAAATGTGATATACATACATATAATAATAGTCAAAAAATATTTCCTATCACAAAAATAACTCAACATGTTTCAAATGATATAACTTGAAATACTCATTGATTATGGTTTTTCCAACCACAACCACCTTGGAAAGGATAACTATGTCGTTGATGCATTGAGTAGGAAGGATCATGGGGTTCCCAACAAAACGAGGATTGAAAAGGTTCTTTTGTACATGGATCCAATGAGGAATGATTTGGGAATTTTCAAATAAGGCGAAACATCAATAAATTTTGAAATTTTTTCCTTATGATATTTATTGAAATTAATAAATTCTTCATAGTCTGATGACCTGAATATTCAATAGAAAACTAACACTCTGAAAAATGGGAAGTTGGATGACATAATGTGTAAATGTGGAATTCTTAAAATTTGAGAAGAGGATATGTTTCCCTTATATATATAAGATGAAAATGGAGTTATTGGATGGTTCTCATAGCTGAAACATCTCTATACAGCCTAGTAGAAATAAAATGTATAGATATTTGAATGAATATTTCTAGTGGGAAACCACGATGAGGGAAATTGGGGATTATGTATCATGATGTTTAATATATCAAAATGTGAAGGGTGAATGAAAACATCCATGAGGATTCACGAGTCCTCTACATGTTCCTATGTGGAAAAGGGATGACATTTCCATGGATTTTGTTAAAAGATTGCTCAAAACTCCATGAAAGAATGATTCTATATGGGTAGTTATTGATTGACTTATGAAATCTATACACTTCCCCACTATAGGTGAGGATTTTCCACCGGATATCCTAGCATGAATCTATATCATTGATTTTTTTGAGACTCCATGGGCCAACTCTCTCGATTTTTTTCTAATCATGATCCACAATTTTCATCAAAATTCTGTGAATGTCTTCATAAATAATTGGATACTGATTTTTTATTGAGTACTAATAATCACCCAAAAATTGGTAGGAAATAAAAAAGGACAACCAAACCTTACAGGACATGTTGAGATCATGTTAACGTAAAATTCATGGTATGTGGGATCTTTGTTATCAATTAGTGGAGATTTCATACAATAGTAGTTTCCATTCCTGTATTCATGTGGCACTATATGTAGCATTAGATGGGAAGATATGTTGTAAAACAACTTATTGGGAAAAAGTTAGATAAATGAAGCTAATAGAACAGAGTGTGTAGAGGATACAATAGATAAGGTAATGAATACTAAATACCATATCCAATCATCTCATAGAAGAAGAAAAAAATATGTTGATAATCGAAAGATTGATTTTGTGTTTTAGGAGGGATATCATTTTTCTCACTTGTATCTCCATGGAATTGTGTTATTATAATTGGGAAGAAAAGGAAACTGTTCCCTATGAATATTTTCCAATTTGAAATTATGGGGATAATTGGAGCTATTTCATATCATTTGGCTATGACACCTAGCCTCTAAAAAATAAAAAATGTTTTCCCGGTCTCATTATGGAGAATGTACATTCCAGAAACAATGCATTTCCAAACATGTGATGGTAAAGAATTGGAACCAAACCAATATTAAAATAAAAAGCCTATCCAGATTTTGTAAATTAAAGAAATAGTTATGATGAATCACAATACTTTACTGGTTATGATATTTTGGAAAAATCATAAAATCGAACAGAAAACATAGGATCCAGATGAGTTAGGATAAATAACTTTGCATATAATTTTTTTAGGTAACATTATAGTAATTTTGAGGATGAATTTTTTGTAACATTGAATGCATGAAACACTAAGTCTCTACAAAACACCACTTTGTAATATCATATATAGGAAACATAAATTTTTATCTTTTGTGATTCGAATTTAAAAAACTGAATGAAACATTTTTTTTCAAAAAGATATTCAGAGTCTGATAAGGCAAACATAATTTTTAGTGAATAGTAACATACCAATATGAATTGTTATATGAAGAGAACCATGAATAGTATGAATAGAAAATCATATTATTATCTTCTAATCTTAGGTTTATAATATAATGATATCTTGATTAATTTTTCAATGTCATAGAAAATTAATAATAATTTTACAATTGTTATTTTTCAAATAAATTAGAATTTAATTTAAAAATAAACTAAATAAAATTATAAAATTAATTTTAAAAAATGGAGATCAATTTTGAATTCTACATGTTAAATATTGATTTTAGGGATTTTTTATGAAATTTCTGAAATACTAGAATTTTTTATGAGTTGTAAAATACATTAATTTACCATATATATACATTATCACTAAAATTTAATTTTACTAGAAGCATGGATGACGTAATAAAACATTATTAAAACACACATGCACATAATATTATTCATTTTCACAGTAATCCATAATATTTTTTGTCCTTTGAAAAAATAAAATAATGATTAAAATAATATGAAAACCCTCCTCCCTCTATTATAACCCCCCCCCCCCACACTCCTTCTAATCTTCAGTGCTCTCATTCCCTTTTTCCTATATAAAGTATGCTCAAATATCCTCCAGAGCTCCACCCCCACGCCCGTCTACCCTGGGTCTCATAAAAAGACAATGCATCTCTTTTAAAGAGGCTCTCATGAAATATTTCGTTAAGAAGTAAATTACTATCTTCATTTCATTTATTTTGGGTAAATTTATTTTCATTTTCATTACTCACCATTCCATTCATCAAAATGAAGTGATGAATCTAGTAAATTAAATTTACTATAATTTTTATTATCCTAAAGGAATAATTATTCATCATTTCGCCAGTCCCCTTCTTTTATACTATGAAATGAATACACCCTCTAATGTGTGTTAATTTATCACATTAAGGGACGACGAGTGTTCAATTTCTATTAGAATCTTAAACTATGGCCATGAAACCATTTTTATGTTTTATCCAAAATATAATATATATATTATAACTTATTTATATTTCTATAATCATTTTTTAAACATGATATTAATTTATTAATATAAAGGAATACGTTGTGATCAAGAAAGACCAATTATCCGAAACAATTGTCGTTAATGTTTTATATTATGATTCATGTTCACTTTCCATAACAAAATTAAATATATGGAATATATTATTATTATTGTTATATAATAATATAAAAATTCTCTAATGGAAATCCATTCCTATTTGACATGTTTATTCTTAAATGAATAAAAGTAAAATGATCATGAAAACCAAGGAAGAAAACACTTCCAAACAATGAAATTGAATCTCTTAACCCATAAAAAATCCGTGAATGAACCTAATAAGGCTACAAAAAATCAATTAAATAAATGGGAGGTTCTAGAGTTTATTATTTTTGAAACTAAATTTGATTATTAAGGTCATTATGATGATGTGAGGAACACCTTTAGACTTATGGTAAGGCTTTCCAACCCGAACATCAAATTTCATTCGAGTTAACATTACTAACAACATACCTAAATTAAATTCATATTCATTAATATTTAATTTTCATAAATATTTATTAAATGTTCTATATATGTGTACCAACCATAAATCTACCATAATTTATGGGGAATTATCGGTTTTATTCTTCCAAAAATACAATCCCGACTTAGGGGAATTTTACAAATTCTTTTCTATTTTCAAGGGAACTATATAATATGTTTTTAGAAACGATTATATTTCTAAAATCAATCATTTTATTATAAAAATACCACCTTACTTCATTTCTGGTTTTATACAAACACTTTTCCAAAATCACTCTTCTTTTCAATGTAAAATATTTTTTGACTCCAAAATTACTCGATGGTTTTATAAGAGTATCTTCATTTATTTAAACACTCATATTGGTTATTATGTATTATGGGGATTAGTCACTATAATATCAGGTACCATATTTATTTTAATACTTTACAATAAATTTGATTGGGAATGTGATATCTTAAAACCACTCACCATTTTACTCGGAATGGTTAGTGTTTTTTCTTAATGTTTGGAGAAATTAATTTATTTTTCATTTGTTAGTTTCAATATGAATGTATATATTTTTATTATTATCCAAGTTCATATGAGTAATACCTTGGAATTATGTGATTGGTATGGACCTCTATATCCCTTCAATGCATTAGTAGATCTCACGAGACAAATATATAATTACTTGGATGAGGTTTTCCCATTTTTAGATATTGTTTTGGACGAGTGCTTAATACTTTTTAGATGTCATGGCCAATTCCTTGATAGTATGATTTAGAATGTCCGGAATAAGAATTTCCATCATTATAAAGCTATAAATTCATAGTTAATGAGGTTATTCGACTAGTATAATATCCATTTTTATGATTTATTATGTAAATATTTTCTCATCTCTTATTATATTCATATTATGACCATGTTTGATTTTAAGGGCACATGTTTTCTTTTATTCATTATGCCTAATGTTTATGTTATCTTCCACAGTAAAGTTTTCCTTTATTACGAATCTAAGCTCATCCCATATTATGTTTCTTTTTCCCAATACATATTTAGGTATATTATGATTGACTTACAAGTGTAATATTAGAGTTATGGATGTTCCCAATAGGAATTATATGCATTTTTTATTTCACATTGAAATGTTGAGATTATATATGTTTCTGACCTTCTAATTATACTAAACTATTCATTCCATTAAAATATGACATTTTTTAATTTATTTTAGTGCTTGAAATAAAGCACCAGCTCTGGGAAAATTGGGTTGGGTCTTTTCACTTAATAATATCCAAATTCATCAATATGATCCTATATTACCATATCTAATAGCCAGGAACCAGTAATCCTTGATACCATACAAAAAAAAATAAAAATTATATTTCTAGCATTGATACCAATTAATGGTACCCAATTATTTCCAACCATATCATAAAATATTGTAATTAAATTATTATACGACATACATAGAAATATCAGTTTTTGGTTTAGAGTTTTTGATATCCTTGAAAAAACTATTAAAAATATGGATACATAATCAACCTTATCATAAATATCCACATCGCCTCCCATTATAACTAGTTTTAATTATTATATATTATGTCTTAAACCCCTCCCACAATTTTCATCAAAAATGATTATATTATACATTGAATTGTTTTAAAAACTGTATTCACATCCTAGGGAATATGAAATATAATAAGCGTGAGATCAAATACTAAATAAGGTAAAACATAAGAGTTAAAAATATAATATGATCAATGAAAAAAAATAATCATAAGGATGTGGTGACATAATCAATGTCCATAATCATATCAAATGTTAATTTATACAAAACAATACATAGAGTATCATTCTTGTACATGAAATAAATTTTAACCATAGAAAAATATTTACCATAAAAATAAATATTCATCACCATTGTGATAATAACTTGGATCTGGGGATGAATTTATAACACAACACAAGTGTATTAAAATTTCTATGTACCTTGGATCATTATCATAATTAATAATATTTAAAAAATTTCCAAAAAAAATAGAGAGTAGTTAAATATATTGTATAATACAACAAGAACCCCCATCCTGGATTCCTTTAAATATATGGAACATTACACATTCTATTGGAGCATTATCTGAGTGCACAAATTATACTAGCTATATCAGGGTCAATCAGTGCTATCTAGTTGCACCCATAATATAATCAAAATCTAGATCAACCATGATCTATAATGGGGTATAAACCATAATATAAAAATTTTTCATGAAATTCAACATGATTAAAGTAAAAATATATTTAATTTCATCTTAACACTCAAAAAACTCATTATCACTCTCCCTACAAGATTAGCCCTTTGGAAAGAAAAGTGTTCCACAAAAATCCAATTGAAAAAAAAACATAATCTATTCAAAGAAAAAATTACGGATTGTTTCATTATAATATATGACTAGTATAGAATAATTATATTAAAGGTATTTTATTTTTATGAAAGGAGAACCCACTAAATTATTATCAAAATAATTTTTGTGGGAAATAACCTTTTATTTTTTAAAGACAACATAAAAATATAAAAAACTCACACATATTAAATAATACATTATAATTGAAAATTCTCTTTCAAACTATAATTATAATCAAATTCATTTCGCTTTCTAGATGGAGGGAAAATTTGTTCTTTGTTGTAAATGATAAAAATAATACTTTTTTAAAACATTTTTTCAAATGTGAATCAAAAGTGACCAATTTGGAAATCATTGATATTTAAATTTAACAACAACTTCAAACAAGGTTAATGATCATGGAAAATTAAATTTATAAATAATTTACATTTATAACATTACATTTTCTTGTACATTTTAGAAAACATTGATATAGAAGATAAAGATTCATGATGTAAAATAATGTATAAGATTGATATAACCAAAATGTGGAATCATTTATGTTTATTTAATAAAATAGTTAATGAATAATTTTTTAATCTATAAACCAAATTCATAACCATAATATATTAATATATATTTGGTTTAATAAAACAATTGAATATCACTTCCATTAATGGAACCATTAACATAAATAATCATTAAAATATTGGGAATTGTAACATAATGTTTTACCCAATTTTTTTATTTTTCATTTATAAGCCCCGTAAAAGGATTAAATCAACTGATCATTAAAATATATTGAAAAAAATTATTTCATTATATTTTATGCAAATGGGATATATGTACATGTAATAAAATATTATATGTTCATGACACTAACATATGTCCTAATAAAAGATAATTTGAGACGAAAAATCCTTATTAATATAATAAGGATTAATTTAGAATGAATCATTTTTGTGATTATGAGAACTAAATTTCTAAAAAAATTAATATAAAATAAAAAATATTTATTGATTCCTACATTATGATAAAACAACAACATCAATGAATAAAAGTTATAACCCATCAAAAATAAATTGAGTTATGAATCATTTTAAGACATCATAACATTAAAGAAAAATACACTTGGTTGAAATAATATATATTTAGACATAAAATACTATGAATTAAAAAAATGTGAAATAAAGTATAATTATTTTATATTCGTACACCATTTTAAAGAAGACATATCCTTATCATTAAAGGATTCCTTAGTGAAATAAATGTGTGACACAATTTAATACCAGATGTATAGACATTAATGGTATATAATTTAGCTAAAACATCATATAGAAATATCAATTATATAAATTTTAATGAATATATACAAGGTTATATACCTTATTCTTAATTTTTTTTATATTAATGAAATAGTTAATTACTCAATCAGTTATGTCTGTAGCAAGAGTTTTGAGAACATTTAGTTTGTATGTTCAAAATTACTTCTTTTGGTTGAGTGAGGTAAAATATGTTACCATTCCATCATATTAATGATTATATTTATGAAATAAATATATTTTTATATAGAAACTATAATTTTAATTATAGCCATTATATCTACTTATGAATGATGAACTACGTTATATTAATGGAAATTACAGGACACACGTACACGAGTAATTTTCTTTTATTCATTGGTCATTATATAATTATGATATTTTTTATATTGTCATAAATAATTATAATAAAATATTAAATATAATTTTATTAATTTAAAAAATCATATATATATATGTGTGTGTGTGTGTCTGTCTGTCTAAATTGAGGTGGTGTTGAAAAAGGCATCACATATCTTTGTGGAGGTTGTAGTCAAGATGTACGAACGAATGAATCTATTAAAAGGTAGAATGTTAAATGATATATAATATTTTAATAATTATTAATATGTAATTATTATCATATATAACCATTAATTCCATCATTAAAATCTATATTTGAGAGACGATGATGGGAAATAATTTACATCAGTTCATGTGGTAGTAGTCAATCATACACATGGATTATTCCTTTATTTTTTATTAAATGGAAGAGTATATGGATATTTTTAATCAAATTAACATAACAAAAAATTATTATATATAATATACTGGTGTTATTATCTAATCTTGGAGAATTTGAATTATATGAAGGTGGAATATGTAATTAAACTGAAATGTGTGATGAAAAATAACACCACTTCTTCAAATAACCTTTATTTGATTACACATTAATTACACAAATGTTGCAGTTATGACTTTAAAAATACCGTTATAATTAGTATAAGGATTATAATAAGGTATTTGGGGAATTAATGAAAGAAAATAATGGGTTTTGAGGTGTGGGTTATTTGGTTGAAATATTTCTTTGTCTAAAATAGGGGAAAGGAATTCTTGAATCCAAACTGATTTTTTTAAATGTTAAATTAATAAAAATATTAATACTCTTATAATATTAATGTTAGTCAATATTGTATCACATTTTTGTATATATCAATTTCATTTATTACCACGTTGAACCCTTTCAAACTTAATTCGACATCAAACAGTTTTACTCTTTGAGTGTCATTATTATTTATATAAATGAACAACTTGGACCTAAGTAGATCATGATTGATATTATAAATCATATAAAAATAATTTCACTGAATTTTTTTTGAGTAATTTTTATATATTTTAATAAATTGTTATATTTTATAAAATATCAATAATGTAATTTATTTGAAGTATTTAATTAATGGATGTTAGAAGTATAAAGAAAAATCATTGAATTGGATCAAATTATTTTAATACATGTCCAAAATTATCATGGGAATCTATAAAATTATTTAATCAGTTTTATTATCGACATTTATGTTTCATTTAATATTTTAAGAATATTAATTTTATTTTTACATTAATTGACTAATTAATATATAAGCATTGGGTAATCATTTAAAGAAAACTTTTCCCAAAAAATTGATAAATAAAATACCATTTTGATGATAAATAATAAATATTTAATTATAATATTTATAAAAAAATTATTCTTATGTTTTATTTTAAAAATATAATTGTTAATTAAAGAAGAGTGTGAATTTTTTTTAATTTCTTGTAAATAAAATTTTGTTATGATTATAATCTCAATATAATGGTCGTGAAATACCATCTATCTGAGTTATATTTGAGACTGTAAAAAAAAAATTAATCATCCAATAATTTTTATCCTCTTGCGGCTGTCATTTTAAATTCATCAAAATTGATTTTCTAACCATTAATTATAAAATTTTTCCTTTATCATGGTAATAAAAAGTAATAAGGTTACAATTATTTTTGGATAAAATAAAAGGATGGTATTTATATAATCTTTAACTCTAAATTCCATATATTTAATTATATTTTTAAAAATAAAATGGAATAATTAGAAATTTTTAAATTATAATTACAATAGAAAAAATTGATAAATATATGTTTTAAGAAAAAAAACAATTTATTGAAAAAAATTATTTCACAATAAAGTGGTGATTAAAGAAAATTTATTATAAAATAATTTCTTTTATTTTATATTAAATGATATAATTAAATTTTGAAACTAATAAAAAATAATTTTATATTATAAAAACTGAAAAATTATTTTTCAAATTAATCATCAGTATTTTTCACAATTCAATGAAAAATAAATATTTAATGAGATTCCAAAACAGTCCATATAAGATAATAGTGATAAGATCATTTTAAAAACTAATTAATTTTTTTACAAAAAAAAATCCAAATTTGGATATAATTAATTATAATATTCACTCAGAAAAGTAAAGAAAACATATTTTTAAGAATATAAATTTTTGAATATTTATTTTAATTTTAAAACCTATATTTGTTACTATAAATTAATTTATAGAGGAATTTATATTTAGTCATAAACATAGATTTATTTCATAAATAAATTTTCACTTTTTGTAATGTGTAATTTAATGTGAGTGTTATAATGGTCACATTTAATTAGTAAAAAATTATTGTTAAGTTAAGTTCAGTTTTGATCATAAAATCTTCTATTGATCATAATAATTCATTTTAAAATCATGGGATATTAAAATAACATATGATATAAAATAATAATCTTTAAAACATTTTTTCAATATGGAGGGAAATTCCATTTATGTTATACAATATATATTAATAATTTTTTTCCCATTTTATGGTAAATTCAATCTGGGATTTATTTAAAAATAAAAAATACAGCCTTCATTAAATATTCTAAAATTTAAAAAATATGTTATCATATTTTATAAATCACATGTAAAATTTAGAAAACATTTTTTCCATAATTTTTAGAAAAAATTGATTATGAATAAAAATATTAGTCATCCAAAAAAAGAAATAATGTTTCATTTTATTATAAAAACATTTTCTTAAAAATTTAATGTACCAAATATGGGTACGTCGTAGCATAAATGATAATTTTTTTATAATAGTAGATGAATGAATATTTGTTTTATTATATTAATACCAAATAATTTACCCAAATGAGACATAGACATAACAAGTCTCAAATAATGATGGGATTGAGAAATGATCTCATACTACATTTTCATATTCTATAGCATAAGCACACTAATAGATATAAATTAAATAGATATGTTAACTTCAATAATGATATTGAGATTAATAATTTGAAACATCAATGGAAATTATATTCTCCACCTAAATTATGTGGTGAATTTAGTATATGTCTCACATAAGTATAAGTAAAATGATAAACCCTAACCTCAAGTTTGACTTCCATCATATGTGTATAAACCATATATATAAAAATATGGGGTTGTTATACATCAAAATACTAAACAATAATAATATAAATCATACCATATATTGTCATGTTATAATTTTTTAACAATCATTTTTAATAATATTTAACTATTTTTCTAATTTTAGGTGTTAATTCCAAAAAAATTTATTATCAATGATTATTTATGAAATACCAATATATGGAACATAGGATATCATTCCCTAATATATATATATATATATATTTTTATTTTTATTTTTTTAATCAAAAACATATATAAAAAATATATTGAATATCATATATAGAAAATGAATAAAATTGTTTCGTGGAGACAGTAAGTCGTACATATGCACGAGCAACCATGTCATTCACATAATTGATAAAATGGAAATGAATTTATAAATATATATATAAAGATTACATAATTTATATAATTCTATATATTTCACATATATAAATAAATTTTATCCTTAATACTTTCTACATAAATCATAAGTGAAAAAAATAATCACAAGGCATTATGAGGCAAATGTTCTTCATACACACAAGAGACGGTGTCTAATTTTAATCCACATTGAAAATAAAATGACATATGTGAAATGATAACTACATAAGTATAATTATATCATATTATATATTTATATATATTAAATACATCATTATATCCCACAATGATTAGTGTTAATGGATAATGTTTTATATTAGTTCATCAGGGTGTTGCTTGCTCCATATTGGATTGGCGATTTATCCCATGTAATATATGAGAATATAGAAAAATATAATGGAATAAACATCATAAAATTAGAGTAAATTTGATATAATAATTTCATTAAATTTTATGTGTAAATATTTAACTGATATTTTTATATGAAAAAAGAAAATTTATGGGATTATTGAAGAGAATTAACATCTCTTCGAGAGACCTCCTTTCGATATCCTCTTAATGTCTATATTTTATTAATTTTGGGAATACCACATCTATTCTAATGAGTATAAGTATGATGGTGGGATATATTTTATGGTTTTAATAACCCTAAATGACTTTATGGATTAGAATATGTGAGGGGAGGGAGCACAATTTTATATGTTTGGAAAGGGGAACTTTATAAAAATTACCAGAAGATATACGAAAAAAATAAATCGATAAATTAAATTACATTAAAAATTTAAAACTATCCTTATGTAAATATTGTGAATTATATGGTTGAAAATTTCAAACCAATATAAAGTAAAGAAATAGGTATATTATTTAAACCCGTATCATCTTAGTTTAACCCCCATGTTAATCCCGTTTTCACCTAAACCACGGTAATTACTTTTTAATTGTTCTAAAATATATTATGTTGAAAACTCAAGAAGAAAATTTTAGATAATAATAATTTTTATTGTTAATAATATGAAATATTTTGTTAGAAATTAATTAACAAATGATGTAGAATTTTATATAATGTAATTACCATAAATCTGATGAAAAAACAATTTTCTAATTAAAATGTTTTCATTTGAATGAAATGATTCTTAGTAAAAAGGAACATAAAATTTAATAAAATGGAATAAATTTTATAAATTTTTATCTAATTGATTAATCGATCTTTTAACAGAATTAAAATCAAAATAGACAATTTAATTTCATTAAACATAAATGAAGTTTTAAATAAAAACCAGTGTTTTCACTATTAATATAAAAGTTTATGTTTTTTGATAAAAAAAATAAAAAATACACTCTAATATAGTTGTGTCATGAAAATTTAAATATGAAGTTCATTTTTGAAATAATTTTTATAAAATTGGTTAAATTTATATTTAAACTGACCACACAAAAATAGAAGAAAACACATATTATAAAATGATTTTTCTTCCAAAAATATATTATTTTCCTCGAAATTACTTGAATTTCATTAAACAATAAATTATATATATATATATTAGTTCATATATGTTATATATATAATATTAATAAATTATTTATTAGTATTTGTACTGAAAAATTAACAGATATGTAAAAATGTACATGTTTAAATAATTATATTTTAAGAGACTGTCTTGTATCAATTTATCTAGAGTCTCATGCAACACAATTTATATAAGTGATAAAATTTATATAAAAATATAATAAATAAATTATAGGGGTGTTACATTATCATAAAACTCAATGTTTCATATTATCTTGTATACCAAATGTAATGTTCCTTAAAATACAATGTGTCACGTGGGATGTTGTGAGTAATGATTTTTATTATTGATTATGATGATTTTGTAGTGTTTTAATGATTACTATATGGTTTTATTTGGTAATTTGTTTCCATAATTTGTGTTTTTTATATGGTTGTTTGATATGGGTCATCCATTTTGTGTAGTAGTTTTGTCAGTTTTCATATTGCCTATGTGATGAAACAAATTGATGAAACTTAAATATCATGGGTTGTGACTAATGTGTACTAAAATGAATAGAGTATTTGAATAAAAAAAATTGGGTAGGAAAATGCCTTAATTTTGTGATGAAGTCTAAAATATTGTTACTAAATCGTTAAATTAAATTTTAATGAACTAAATTTTTTGTCTAATTTATTAATTTAAAGAAAATTAAATAATTTTTAATTAATAAGGGAAATTAGGTGGGTATTTAAGGTGGTTGTGTTGTGTGGATATAGTTTTGGGGAAATTGTTGGTATTGTTTTTGAAGTGTAATGGTGGTGTCGTGATGTATTCTTGTATCATCAACGTTAACCCATAGACATATCATTTTAAATTCTCTATCTATCATGTATTTTATTTTTATTTTTAATCACACACTACCAGAGCTATCTAGTTATAATAATTGGAATTTGTTTTAGGATTCATGTGACTTCCATAAAATTCTGGATGGTAGTAAATTAAATGGATAGTTACCCCCTCTTTCATGCTCATCCTTCAGTGACAATGATTATGACATGGGGTGGTGTTTGATATTTCAATTTTGATGAAATGATATTTATGTAGTGTACCAATATGATGATGGGAATATTTGGAAGATCACCAAGTGATATTGAGGATGTGATCTATAGTTGGATATATTATTTTTAGTAGTAAGTGAATGAGGTTTATTTCCTTCACATTCAAGATACTGTATTAGTCAAATAATGTTGGTGAGGTTGTGATCTTATGAATACTGATGCTTAAACCATATTCATGTCAAGTCAATGTTGGGATGTGTTGGAATGGTTTCTGGTCCACATGAGATATGGATAGACATGTGATGTGATATAAAAAAGGGAATGAAGTATTTGAAATTTTATATTGTGTTGAGATTGAGAAAAATTTATAAGGAAGTAGTTTTCTGTAAACCATTAATTATATTCTCTGATACTATATTAATATATTTGATGTGATATTTAGAGAGAAATAAATTATATGGTTTGTATTTTCTAGGTGACCTATTTATGTGTATGTTTTCTATAATACCTGATATTTTGTAACAAAAAATAAATAATTATTAACAGAATTGTGGACCAATGTACACAGTATTATTTCATCATAATACTAAAACACATATTACATGAAAACACTATGTAATAAAATATATTTTATAAGAGAAAATCAGTACCATAAATAATGTACTATTTCTAAAAAAATGATAATATTTTACTCTATGGGATCATTATTGAAAATGAATAATAAATATATATGGTAAAATACTATTATGAAGTCTAAAATGAACATTATAATTTACATGGTGTAAGATGATTGAAAATGATATGAATATATTTATATATTGGTGTATATATAATGAATATTATATATATTTTGAAATCTACATAATTGTTCAATATTATAGTTTACAGTTATTACCATTGGTATATATAACCTTTGATCATTATAAATATTAGTGGTATTATGATTAAGAACAATCATTAGGATATCCCTATAATACGGTTATTGATGAGAAATAATTATCAAATAAGTGAGGAAATATGAATTGAACTATTTTTAGTATCCCATTTGATGATAATTTAAAATAGAATTTTTTACATGTGGCATCATTGATATTTTCTCCTGAAAAAGAGTATATTTCACACTAAAAAGTAATGAAGTAGTGGAATAGTAAATATGTGAATATCAAGATTGTAGAGATCACCAGGAGATATATATTTTTTGAACCATCTTAGAAATGTAATTCCATTTCACACATTACCCTTACTTTTAACCGTTGTTTGATTATAAGATATGTTTGTTTGGGTTAATTTATTTTATATCAAAATTCCACGATGAAAGTAAAATGATGTTTAATCATATACATTATTATCCTTTTATGAATATATCATCAAAAAATAAAATGTACAATGTTATACATTAAGGAATGAATTTAAAAAAAAAACATCATATTTGTAATATCGATGTTCAAATTACCCGATTTTTGAAATTTTTAAATACATTATTAAATAAGAAAATATTGTAAAAATGTTGGATGGTAGTAATATATGGTAAATAATGATATTTAGGACATTTTATTTCTGTATTCATAAATAATTTCATCAATGGAAGTTTCATGGCACATCATTTAGAATCATGAACTATAGTGGGGAAATGAAAGTGTTTTTAGAGAACTAAATTATTGTGTAATTATAAAATTATTTACACATTAAACTATGAAGTTATACACCACAAACCTATAAATACCCACCTCTCATCTATTTATTAAATTAAAAATTTGAATATCAAAATTAATTTCACTCTTATGTACTATGTCCCATATATTTATAATCACTATTTAAGATTTTAATTGGGTCAATGGTAAGTTTAAATTCTAAAAATATTATTATTGGTTAGGGTTCATATTTATCTATCTTCATTTTCCATATGAATATTTACTTTATTAGGCTCTTTTATGATTTCATTTTTTCAGATTCTATTATATATTTCTATGTCACAATCTCCCATTGATATTATCATGGATATACTACACAAACCCTTATATAATATAATTCTTTATGTCGTTACTATTCCAATGATAAGATTCATTAGTTTTGTATATACTTCTCCTATTGTCATTACCCATGTCTTACAATCTTTTGTAAACATGTTATTATTTCGTTCAATAGTTTATGTAACTTCTCAATCCATTCACTGTACATCCCATCAATGTGATAATTTCATTGACTATAATTATGTATAATAAAAAAATCCATTCATATTCCTAAAATACATCATATCCATAAAAATCATATACATGGGTGAGGTAAAATGTGTGTGATTTTCTATGAAAATAAATTCTTTAATGGTAGAAAAAGTAGATTTTGTTTTATCACAGATTCATATAATTTTACTAACCAAAAAATAGTTATTATGGTATATTACCGACATCATCATAGTGCACGGTAGACGGGTCCGTACTATGTAATTGTTTTGGGAAATTTAATGGGTATGATAGAGATAATTGTCATACAACTTATAAACCAAAATATTGATATTTTATGGTGGTTTTTAAATCCAATTTTTTTTCTAATTATATTTCAAATACAATTACTTGATCCAGTTTTGAATAATTAATATTTACAAATACCTGTTTTCTATATCTTCTTATTATTCACTTGTTGTGAAAATATTTTGGAAACAACATAATGACAAATATACATTTTCTATATAGTGGAGAATAACATAGAAAATATTATCAATTAGATGAATCGGGAAATATATTGATGACATGTATAATAATTTTTCCCATATATTAATATGATGTGTTAATATTTCCATTGGATAATTATCCGATGTATTTCTATGATTTTTATCAATGAAATAATACCATGTGTATATCATATTTATTTTGGTATATAATGTAATTCATAATAATTTTTTTGATGGGTGGGGTGTAGAATTTTATATCCTCATATAACATTGGTTTCTTTTAGCATCTAACTATGATATGGTAATGGATCATCCTTACCCTTTATGTATAATGTATTCACATAAGGCCTTGATGATAATATTTTGGGGTCATGAAATATTAAATTCAATCATTCATATCGTTATATTTTGGGGTCATGAAATATTTTTGGGGTCATGAAATTAAATTCATGACCCATCCACCAGGGCCAAAGTCATGGATACCTAAAGCCATCCTCCCAAAATCTAGGGGCTGGGGACTAGCGCTGAAGGCATTATTTCACAAGTGGGAGGAATTTTCCTGAGTACATGTACACACACACAACTACAATCCAAATGTACTAGAAAGTATAATCTAGAAAAACTCTCCATGAAATCCAATTAGTAAAACTCAACGATAGTAAAAAATAATGTAAAGTATATGGTGGTAACCCGAGTCATTATACAATCCCACAATATAAAAAACCGAACAAAAGTAAAATTCCAAGCCCCTAAAGCTCATCTACCAAAAAGCCTATCCGAAGGGTAGGGGAAGGATAGCTTCATTAAGATATGAAAGTGCACCTTGTCAATCTGATCTCACTAAAAAACAATAGTTCTTGGTCATATTTGAACTTTGTCAAAGCATCGGTCGTCTGCACAAGACCTGACACGTGCAGATAGAATCTCGTGCAGGGGTGAGTAAAAAATACATAGAAGGGGACCATGAAACTAATATAGTAAAGCAAAAGGAAGAAACCTAAAAGGAAGGAAAATTAATCTATATTAAGGTTTATTCCCATACAAATACCATGTACATCCAGATATACTCATCTTAGCCACAATGAAAAAAAGTCCAACCTTATAACTTGTACCATAATCTAACAAATGGATCAAGGTGTAACACATAAACTAGGAGTACATGCTCCACAATCCCTCTATCCCTGATGGTACTCATCCACAGGATACACTCCATTGGTTATAATAATACCCTTCCTAATGGTACGTTTGAGAGAAAGTGTTTTATCTGGAACATTCTACTAGGTCCAACTCTAGAGCTTGTCACTAGAGGTCAAGTCATCGCAACCTTTCCACTATTACAAAACTATGGAATCCCAATTAAAGAGGCATGCTCCTTGTCAATGCTATTTGTTGAGGGAGAAGTGCACCAAAATAACATGTAATTCCTCATTCACTCTAGTAAAGAGTGTCCCACACCTCCGTCCGTCGAGGGAGCACTAACACTAATCTAGGTACTATTTTCATCAAGTGGATGTGTCATCTCCTCACTACTGTGTCCAACAACAGAGGGAGCTACATCAACAATAGAGGTCTTGCACCCAACCTGGTAGTGGAGTACTACTCCGTGACTATAATACATGTTCCCTAGTGTGATAGGGGAGTACTACTCATGAAGGACCTGTAACCTGAATTAGAAGGGGAGTACGAATTTGTATATCGAGGACCTTCATCCAACCTGGATGGGGAGAACCACTTAGTGACTAGAGGACTAACACCCTAGTAATGTAGGGGAGTACTGACACTGTTAGTCAGTTCTATAAGGGGGGCACACTCCCTATTAAATTAGGGGAGTACCAACCCTAGGCTAGAGGACAAGCTCCGATGCATGGTAGGGGAGTATCGAATCTACCGTAGCCCTTCTTAAGGAGGACCCGCACCCTAGAACAATTGACGAGTACCGAATCCTACTATAGTAGACACGATCCCTACCTGGTCCGGGAGTACTGAATCAATATGTGTTTGATATAGAGGACTCATGCCCCAATCCTATACGGAAGTACTGACTCCAAGGATAAATGACCTACTCCATATAACGCTAGGGGAGTACCGAGTCTTTCATTACAATATTATCTGAGTACCCATGCCCTAAAACATTGGGAGTCCCATCTCTACCAAATATGGGGTAGAAGGAGTACCTACACCTTGATTAATCAATGGAGTAACCATCCTAACATATCATCATAAGAATCACCCTGATTCTACCAAAAGTTTTCCAGTACCAGGAGATCGTACTCTTCAAACCAAATAGGTCATCCAGTAACATTCTAAAAAAACTCACATAGAGTATCTCAAATGGAACATGTCATCCCAATAGTCACAAAGATGAAGATGGCTCGTCAAATGGACCCTCCATTTGAATGTTAGGAGCATTTTTGTGAAATGTAGGTCTGTTGGTGTAGAGCCCCGAAGCTTAACGTACATGGACATTACATTACTTTTTCGGAATACTTAGTACATAACAAAGACACACACACAAGGACCGTAATATTTTAGTGTCTTTGGAAACTCAGAATATAATCTTCTAATCGTGGTGAAAGATCTTCAACATCTCCCAAAAATATCTTCCCTTTTTTTTTCTTACCTAAAACCTTTATTTATATCCTGGGGAAAAGAAAACATAAAAGGGTGAGCTCAAATGCTCGGTAAGGGTAAACAAAAGAAATATCAATCACATCATATTCATAAGAACATATCATTTTGGAAATCTTAACCTACAAAAGAGATCATAATATCTTAACCTGGGATAAATCATAGTAGTGAAATTTAATCCCAATAATCATAACATAAAACATGAAACTTTGTGGCATACACACATAATCATAGAGAATCATTTCTTATTAGTCAAGACTCATTGCCAAGACTATCTTAGTGGACGAAGTCCATTTCTGAACCGAGTTAACTCCTCGTTTCAGTCCTATTTCACTGAACCGGTTTAACCTGCCGATCCAGCCATGTCTATCTCATGAGATATAAAATCTTTACCCAATGCATTGGGGGGATATATAGGTCCCACCCATCTCATAATGATATCATTCTTATGTGTGCCACAAAATCATAAACCATACATCATAGCATAACCCATGTAATAAAAATGAGAATCTAAAACATCGTGACATCATAAAACAACTCATATAAGATAAAGTAATTCATAAAAATAATTCAATCACAACATAATCAAATCAATGTAATAATAGGGATAGAAACAGATCCCTTTATTATCTTATATGGAAAACAATTTTGATAAAATGCTTGAACTCCATTCTTGAGGAAAATTTCCTTTCTACTTCAAAAACAATTTTCCTTTCTTAACATGACATGCAATTTTAAAATAAAAAAAAGTTGATTAAAAATAAACTTGAAAACTCGAAAAGGAAGCTTCTTGTAAATAATGTTTTAAAAATCCATTCATGTCGTATAAGTTAAAAAAACATTCTTATCGTACTTTTGTCAGAAAAGTCAAAAAGTACCTCGTATGAAAAATTACAAAATATTCCTTTCATATCTTTTACTAAAAACTCACCAAAGGGTAAAATTGGATTTAAACAATTTTAGGTGGATGGAAACAATATTACATATTGAGGAAACATGGATGTGGATGATAAAATACACCCAGTAAATACCAAAGTATAAACAATCTCGGATAAAATGAGATTGTGATATTTTCCCTTACCTTAGGTCCGATTTGATTCGTAAGTGTCCGAACCTCCTGTATAATGATTTAAATAATGTTATTGAATTATTACATAATCATACTTATTTCTATGATATCATATATGGTCATATTCTTATCTTCTTAGTAATATTTCATTACTACCTGTTATTCGGGTGTTTATTACTTCTTGTTCTTATGCGTGTTTTGTCGAATAAATTATTATTCTTCTCTTTAGGATATAGATACCTCCTAAAAATAATGGTATTAGTGTAATATATATCATATTCATTAATTCAATTCATTTATATAATCATTATTAAATGAAGATCATGTAGAACGAGTCGCATCACATCGTGGAGACGGTATTCCGTACGTACGCACGAGTGATGATATTGTTCCTATGATCGTGGAATTGTATTGGAGTGTATGTATACTATTTCAGAATCAATATCACTTTATAATAGTCATATATAGTGATTATTTACACCATTATACCCATCCATTTATGGTGGTGGTGGAAAATAGATTTCACCACGGCGTGGAGACGGTATTCTGTACATTCACACGCGCGGTGATTTCATTTTCCGTAGGATGGATAGAAGGTGAAATAGGGTTTTTTTCATACATATAATAACATAGCATTATATTAGTGATACTGATGTTATTACTTCATAATGAAAAAACCTATGAAAAATAAGTGGAAGAAGAAATAATGTTGAATGAATCGGTAACGGACATTACCTCTTCTTTGAAATGCTTCTTTGAGACCTCCTTTTAGGGTACTAAAATTGGTCTTTGAGGAAGACCAGAACCTCTAGGATGTTTCTAGGGAAGTGGAGAAGATATTTTGGCAGGTTTTGGCCGAGCATGAAGGCTCAAAGTGGTGTGAGGAAGAGATGGATGGGTGCCCTTTTATAAGGGAGGAGAGGGGCACCTTTGGAATAACTAAAAATATTATTTTATTATAAAGCCAAATTCGGTTTTAAATAGCTCAAAATTGATTTATTTCTAAGATAAGGTGGGGATGGGTCGAAATAATCTCATCCAATAGAATTTAGAAAAGTTTAGGTTCCTATTTTAACCTTATCATTTATATTTAACTTTAAGTTAGATAATTTTACTTTTACCGTGTCTTCTAGTGTTCTTACACTATAAGGTTAATAAACATACTATAACAAGTCAAAAGAACCCCAAGTTGTTTAATATTAATATATATAACCTTATCTAAGTCATTTGGCCGTTCCATATATTTTTAGGAATAAAAAAACAATTAATAATATAATATTTTTTTAAAAAAACTATTTTATGTCAATTTTGACACTATTTAGTAATTGATTTTTGTGAAAATCATAAAAGAATGATTAGTTCTAAAAGAGTTAATTAAATCAATACTAACATGTCATATTAACCTATAAAATTAGTTTAATTCATAAAAAGTCTCAAATTACATTTATTTAGGTATTTATAACATCAATTATCTCAATATTCGATTAATAAGATAATTACTACATCATCATTGTGTCATAAATAAATTAAATTATTCAATGTCTAAAAATTAAAAAAATACCATTATGTAGGAAATCTATTTATCTTTCTAATGAGTATTTATAATCAAATTTATTTTATTTATAACCCTATATTAAAAATAATTTACTTATTAAACTTTGATTTTAACTATTTTAATCCTTCTTTAAATAAATTAATAATACATGTCCTAATCTAATACAAGTGGGCCTAAATGATCATATTTTATTCCTAAGGTTGTTTTTGGTCGAATTAAACTTATCCAATAGAATTAGGACATGTTTTAGGGTAATAATAATATCATTTTTACCCTTAATTACCCTATTTACTTTTAACCGTGGTAAAAAAAAGTAAAAAGTTAGTATTCACCAAAAATTATTTTTATCTCATTGAACGACATTTTACTTACTGACATCATTTGTGTCTCCCAGATTTTTGAAATTCCACTCACAGAAGCGGTAAAATTAACTTTTTTGAGAAATTCATTTTTTTTACTACCACTTAGTGGTTTCACTATTCATCAAAAAATGAATGTTTCCAAAAAAATACCAAAAATTAGGCCTAAGATATATTTGAAATTATGAACTCAAAAATGATGTCTTTTTTATGTAATTCAAAACATATCAGTTGCATTAATTAATTTAAAAATTAATTCTCGTCGTCAAAACAAATAGCGTGTTCTTAAGAGATAATAACTATCAATAGATTGACACTTGTTTATGTCTGGTTTAAATGTGAAATTACATCCAATGAATAACATTGTATTAAATTATAAAAATATATTATAAATATACTTTAAAACCACTCAAATTAATAATTTATCACTATTAATTATTTCGAATAAAAAGGTTGTTTTTAATTAAAATTTAGCAATTTTCACTATTCATCAGAAAATGAAAGTTATCCTAAAATTACAAAAATTTCACCCTAAGCTTACTTCGATATTCCGAATCCAAAAATAGAGTCCATTTTCAAAAATAAAATTTACAAAATTTCAAAAAGTGGTTACTACTATTCATAACGGCTAGTTTTAATAATATTTTAATAGCATATCGTCGTTTAGTGAAACTCGGTATTTCCTACTACACACGCTATCGAGGAAGTTCGCGATTCCATGTAATGCAAGGAAAGTCAATAATGCGTGTTGTGCGAGATCCTTTTGGTTTAGCGTACAACACAAGACATTAATGAAATTAAAAAGAATATTTTTCATAAAATCTCAGGGTGTTACATTCTACCCCACTTAAAATGAATTTCGCCCTCGAAATTCGTCGGGGTTATAAATTGTTTACTACTCGAATGTTTCTTTAATAGAAACCCACATCGTAAAAAGGAATACCAAAACTTGGCTTTAAAAACTAAAGTATGAAACGTAACGGTTACCCAAATAAACTAATCACTGGGTTTCCACAAAGGTGAAAATATGGATATGGAAGAGAAATCTAACCATCATGTTCTGATGGAGAGTGGTAGAGAACATGGCTATGGAAAAGCCAGAAATCACAAAGCCATAAATTTGTGATGATCTAAGGTAACATATGAATCATCAGATATAAGGGAACTAGGACAACATTTTTGGTTTTCAAGATCATTTCCCTAAAGTTGATGAAATTGGAATTAGAATAAATACTTTTGTGATTTTGGTATAGTCTCACTGTTGGTCGTTCTTTGGACAATTTCCACTTCATCTCTTAAAGAAATAAAGTTGAATTTTTCATTCATGATGTGTTAGCAGATCATGTGATAGAATGATGGGTCATTCCATCTGTCTCAAACAAAAGGTTAGAAAAGTTATCAATAAATACATAAGTCCATCTATAGTGAGATTGATCATATATGGTTCCTAAAATGGACTTATACTTCACATATCATACTGCTTAATATAATAAAACTAGTTTTTACTAAACAGGGACTTCTTATAGGCCAGTGGTAGGCGATAAAGGCCAGTCGCACTTCGGTTGTGGGCTCGATTCCCACAGCCATGTCCGACGCGATGGGCTGTCGCCCGTCCTGCAGGTTGTTCTTTTTCTAAAACTATATTACTATAACATCCCATCAATAATATCGAAAAAACTTCTATCCTTAAAAAATACTAACTTATGTCCAACATAATCCATTCCAATCTTTAGGCTTAACTAAAATACTTTGGTCCAAGCTCATAGTATAAAGAAAATGATTACTTGAAATGTCACATAACAATCACATGAATGCCATCATTTATCCCCAATATATCATAAGATATATCTTGTTGGTCACATTACAAACATTCTAAGGCTTTAATCATGTATTTTCTTGATAAATGAATAACCATTGAACCGTAGTAAAAACATGAATGCCGTTAAAAGTTAACACTTTCCACATACCAAAATCCTCAAAATTCTTTATACTCAAATCATGAAATCACTTAGTCCCTATGTCAATCATGATCTAATGAATACAATAAAACATCTCATTAACTTCTTATGCCTTAATTATGCGCATATCATCTGCTTTCCAAAATATTTGAATCACTTTTCATGGTTACCGTACCATAAAATTATTGAAAACCACAATAGAATAATACAAAAATATTCTAATACACAATAAAAGTACCTCTATAACATTATTCTTGAATACCAATACATAAACACTTCAATCCATCCTCGTCAATTATTGTCCTGGAATAAGTCCTTACTTGATTGAGAAGTAGCTTTTTATGTCAGGGCATTGAGTTGGGTAATTCCCATGTTCTCCACAAATAAGGCATTGAACTCCATTACAGTCTTTCACTCTATGACCCTTTTCTCCACACAGATAACATATGTCTCTCCATTTGAGGTATTCCTCAAGGTTCTTCTTCCCTTATTTAGAAATCTCAATCTTCCTTTCTTTATGCTCCTCAACATGCGAACATGCATAATAGTCTATCTTCCTCTTAATTGATGAATTAGGCATACCACTAAATTTCACCTTGTTAATCATATATCGCGATGATTGATTCGGAAAAATCACAATATCTTTCTCTCTAGGCATTACACAATTTTGTTGCTCATAGTCACCAATTTGTCCATTGAATTCATTGTTAACCGAATTTCTTCTGGTTCCCTCCGTTGACTAAAACACAAAAAGAATTCTGTTAAAGGAAAAGATCATGCTAGGGAAAACCACATAGTAAAGGGGGTGTACCCTCAATATCTAACATCTTAGGTTAAATTCTACAATATTTACCGTAGTTCTAGGACTATATCCTATACGTATACTTATCCTTAGGGACATCCCTAGACATACCTTAGAAATATCTCTAGGGATCTCACTAAATTTTTTGCATCCTAGTTTCCAAAGGTTAACTAAACCTTTCCTCTGATACCAACTGTAGAGAACCAAAGCTTGACGTACATGGACATTACATTACTTTTTTAGAATACTTAGTACATAACAAAAACACACACATAAGGACCGTAATAGTTTAGTGTCTTCGGAAACTCGGAATATAATCTTCTAATCGTGGTGAAAGATCTTCAACATCTCCCATAAAGATCTTCCCTTTTTTCTTACCTAAAACCTTTCTTTATATCCTGGGGAAAATAAAACACAAAAGCGTGAGCTCAAATGCTCATTAAGGGTAAACAAAAGAAATATCAATCACATCATATTCATAAGAACATAACATTTTCTTAATCTTAACCTGCAAAAGAGATCATAATATCATAACATAGGATAAATCGTTGTAGTGAGATGTAATCCCAATAATCATAACATAAAACATGAAACATTGTGGCATACACACATAATCATAGAGAATCATTTCTTATTTTTCAAGACTTATTGCCAAGACTATCTTAGTAGACAATGTCCATTTCTGAACCGAGTTCACTCCTCGTTTCAGTCCTGTTTCACTGAACCGGTTTAACCTGCCGTTCTAGCCATGTCTATCTCATGAGATATAAAATCTTTACCCAATGAATTTGGGGGAGATATATGTCCCCCCCATCTCATAATTATACCATTCTTATGTGTGCCACAAAATCATAAACCATACATCATAGCATAACCCATGTAACAAAAATGGGAATCTTAAACATCGTGACAACATAAAACAACTCATATAAGATATAATAATTCAAATAAATAATTCCATCACAACATAATAAAATCAATGTAATAATAGGGATAGAAACATAACCCATTATTATCTTAGATGGAAAATAATTTTGATAAAATTCTTGAACTCCATTCTTGAGGAAAATATCCTTTCTACTTCAAAAACAATTTTCCTTTCTTAACATATCATACAATTTTAAACTAAAAGAATTTGATTAAAAATAAACATGAAAACTTGAAAAGGAAGCTTCTTGTAAAAAATGTTTTAAAAATCCATTCATGCCTTATAAGTTAAAAAAACATTCCTCTCGTACTTTTGTCGGAAAATTCAAAAAGTACCTCGTACGAAAAATGACAAAAGATTTCTTTCATATATTTTACTAAAAACTCACCGAAGGGTAAAATTGGATTTAAAGAATTGTTGGTGGATGGAAACAATATTACATATTTAGGAAACATGGATGTGGATGATAAAATACACCCTAGTAAATACCAAAGTATAAATAATCTCGGATAAAATGAGATTGTGATATTTTCCCTTACCTTAGGTCTGATTTGCTTCGTAAGTGTCCGAACCTCCTGTATAATGATTTAAATAATGTTATTGAATTATTACAGAATCATACTTATTTTTATGATATCATATATGTTCATATTCTTAGCTTCTTAGTAATATTTCATTACTACTTGTTATTCGGGTGTTTATTACTTTTTGTTCTTATGCGTGTTTTGACGAATAAATTCTTATTCTTCTTTTTAGGTTATGGATACCTCATTTACAGAATGGTATTAGTGTAATATATATCATATTCATTCATTCAATTCATTTATATAATCATTATGAAATGAAGATCATGTAGAACGAGTCGCATCACATCGTGGAGACGGTATTCCGTACGTACGCACGAGTGATGATATCGTTCCCATGATCGTGGAATTGTATTGGAGTGTATGTATACTATTTCAGAATCAATATCACTTTATAATAGTCATATATAGTCATTATTTACACCATTATACCCATCCAAGTATGGTGGTGGTGGAAAATAGATTTCACCACGGCGTGGAGACGGTATTCCGTACGTACGCACGCGCGGTGATTTTGTTTTCCGTAGGATGGATAGATGGTGAAATAGGGTGTTTTCATACTTATAATAACATATCAGTATATGAGTGATACTGATGTTATTATTTCATAATGAAACAACCTAAGAAGAAGAAGTGGAAGAAGAAATAAAGTCGAATGAATCGGTAACGGACATTACCTCTTCTATGAAGTGCTTCTTTGAGACCTCCTTTTAGGGTACTAAACTTGTTCTTTGAGGAAGACCAGAACCTCTAATATGTTGTTAGGGAAGTGGAGAAGAGAATTTGGCAGGGTTTGGCCGCGCATGAAGGCTCAATGTGGTGTGGTGAAGAGAGGGAAGGGGTTCCCTTTTATAAGGGAGGAGAGGGGCACCTTTGGAATAACAAAAAATATTATTTTATTATAAAGCCAAATTCGGTTTTAAATAGCTTAAAATTGATTTATTTCTAAAATAAGGTGGGGATGGGTCGAAATCATCTCATCTAATAGAATTTAGACAAGTTTAGGTTCCTATTTTACCCTTCTAATTTATATTTAACTTTAAGTTAGATACTTTTTCTTTTACCGTGTCTTCTTGTGTTCTTACACTATAAGGTTAATAAACTTACTATAACAAGTCAAACGAACCCCAAGTTGTTTATTATTAATATATATAACCTTATCTAAGTCATTTGGCCGAACTTTAGATTTTTAGAAATAAAATAAAACTTAATAATATAATATTAGTTTTAAAAACTATTTTATATCAATTTTGACACTATTTAGTAATTCATTTCTGTGAAAATCATAACAGAATGATTAGTTCGAAAAAATTAAATTAAATAAATAATAACATGTCATATTAAGCTAAAAAAATATTTTAATTCATAAAAAGTATACAATTACATTTATTTGGGTATTTATAACATCAATTATGTCAATATTTCATTAATAAGATAATTACTGCATCATCATTGTGTCATTAATAAATTAAATTATATAATTTCTAAAAATTAGAAATAAAATACCATTATGTAGGAAATCTTTTTAGATTTCTAATGAGTATTTATAGTTGAATTTATCTTATGTATAAAACTATATTAAAAATGATTTACTTATTAATCATTGATTTTAACTATATTAACCCTTCTTTAAATAAATTAATAATAAATGTCCTAATCTAATCCAAGTGGGACTAAATGATCATATTTTATTCCTAAGGTTGTTTTTGGTCGAATTACACTTATCCAATAGAATTAGGACATGTTTTAGGGTAATAATAACATCATTTTTACCCTTAATTCCCCTATTTACTTTTAACCATGGTAAAAAAAAAGTAAAAAGTTACTATTCACCAAAAATTAATTTTATCTCATTGAACCACATTTTACTTAATGACATCAACCGTGTCTCTCAGATTTTTGAAATTCCACTCACAGAAGCGGTAAAATTAAGTTTTATGAAAAATTAATTTTTTTGACTACCACTTAGTGGTTTCACTATTCATCAAAAAATGAAAGTTTGTAGAAAAATACCAAAAATTAGGCCTAAGATATATTTGATATTATGAACTCAAAAATGATGTCTATTTTATGAAATTCAAAACATATCAGTTGCATTGATTAATTTTAAAATTAATTCCCGTCGTCAAAACAAATAGTGTGTTCTTAAGAGATAATAACTATCAAAAGATTGACACTTGTTTATGTCTGGTTCAAATGTGAAATTACATCCAATGACTAACATTGTATTAAATTGTAAAAATATATTATAAATATACTTTAAAACCACTCAAATTAATAATTTATCACTATTAATTATTTCGAATAAAAATGATGTTTTTAATTAAAATATAGTAATTTTCACTATTCATCAGAAAATTAAAGTTATCTGAAAAGAACCAAAATTTCACCCTAAGCTTATTTCGATATTCTGAATCCAAAAATGAAGTCCATTTTGAAAAATAAAATTTTCAAAAATTCAAAAAGTGGTTATTACTATTCATAACGGCTAGTTTTAATAATATTTTAATAGCATATCGTTGTTTAGGAAAACTCGGTATTGCGTACTACACACGCTATGGAGGAAGGTCGTGATTTCGTGTAATGAAAGGAAAGTCAATAATGCGTGTTGTGCAAGCTCCTTTTGGTGTAGCGTACAACACAAGACATTAATGAAATTAAAAAGAATATTTTTCATAAAATCTCGGGGTGTTACTATTGGGTCTGATTTTGGTCTTTCTCATTCAGACCCACCTCACCCGACCATGCACATGGCACGCAGACCTGACCCATGGCTAACCCAGCCCGAACCAGATTGGACGGGTTCACTGGGCCATGGGTCCATCCCATTGAACTATGCCCACTACTGGCCCAACACGCCTGGCTGGGAAGGCCCACTAGCACAACCCGACCCGAATTGGAGCACGCCAACACCATCATCTCAGATGCAGCTCTGCCGCGTCTGTCCAGCACTAGGAGACACCAACTAGAGCCACCACCATTGTCAACCATTCTACTAATGCAGACTAGTTCATCCAGAACAACCCATGACATTTGTGTGGTTCCATCTCACACTGCTGCTTCGGTTACGACTTCTTTACATGGCTACCACTATTTCCCCCTCTGTGGTGCGCCACCTCACATTCCGTAACGTGGCCAGTGCTGCCCTATGCCGCCTCTAGTGACGAAGACACTGTATAATTTTTCACGGACAACAAGATGTGGTCTAGTGGTCCTTTCATTGATTTATATTTTGTTTCGGAAATCTTAGGTCACACTCTACATTTCATGGGGCTGAGAAATCAGTTATTATCCATTCCAATAGAAGGCACTTGATTTCAACAATTTCACACACCACTTCAGTCCACCCAACATCGTTCACCATTTCTCCTTCATTGTATTATGTCATTCCCTGATCCAAGATATATGATGGTTGTGCCATTGATGGTTTCACAATGATCGATCGTTCACCAACCCGTAATGAACCTGACGAACGAGTGTAAAAAATAACAAAAATCAACCAATGGATTGAAGGTTGGTCATTTTTTCATTTTGGACTTGACCTGATCCATTAAAAGGATCAAGAAAAGGAAACAGAAATCT
The DNA here is from genome assembly GCA_963277665.1 of Viscum album. Lineage (NCBI taxonomy): Eukaryota > Viridiplantae > Streptophyta > Magnoliopsida > Santalales > Viscaceae > Viscum > Viscum album. The sequence continues at coordinate 792,257,967 of OY728138.1, read as the reverse complement.
TCCCACAAGAATGATCAAACCGCGGGTTAACCTATTTTTGGGTTGATCATCATTTTTTATATAAAACCTAGAACAAGAGAGGATTTAATTCAAATAATAGCCCTTACCTAGATTTTGGAGTTCTAAAAGGTGTAGTTTGATGTTGTGTCACCACATTGATCCCAGTTTCACCAGTGTTCATCAACCATCCACTAACGACATCCAGTTCGATCGTTATCATTGATACAGCCATCATTGGTTATTCAACAACAAATTCGTAAATGATTCTCAGAAAAATCCAGTGTCCTCCTCACAGTCATGGATTCTTTAAAAGCCAATAAATACTGACTCATAATTCATTTTATTCAGTTATGATGCGTTAAAAGTTTTTTTGTTGTTTTCATAATGAAAAAAAATTCCAGTTTCATTTTTTACATGTTTTTTCGTTATAATGGTTTCGAGATTTCCAAAAAATAACAGGTTTATTTTTGTTTACACTTTTCAAAAAATTCTAAAAACTGTCATTTCTGGTCAACCCATGATGGTAGATGTTAAGTCTGCTCCTAGGTAATGTCACTGTTTTGGATGAAAAGGTCACCTTATATTTTGAATATAAAAACCCACTTACATGTTTCAAAAACTTCTCACCTGCACAATTTTAATTATCTTAAAAACAACTCAACAACTAACATTCACCCTCGACCCATGATTGTCGACGTTATGCTCTATCCATGAGGTACTGACCCTCATGAGATCAACCACACTCTCGGATTTCCAATAGAAAATAATTGTTACATTATTATATTATTTACTTCCATATACTACTTTCCATTGTTGTCTCAGCCCAGCCGACATTAGGTCCTTTCAATGAGAACAACACCATTCTGAGTATAGTGGTACATTGAAATTTTTAGTATGAACACTAGTTCCAATAATATAATAACAGTCTTGAATGTTTAATTAATTAACATTAATAAAAGTATAAAAATCCATTTTTTCCACTCGAGGTCCCCAAATTTTGTTTTGTCTTAGAGACCGGTCTTGTAAAATTCCCATTTGAATTTGAAAATATTTCCATGGAATTCAAGGAACATACATCATAAATAACTATTGATTTTTATTTAAACAATATTACACATGATGTATCATATAAAATATTTTTATATTACATACAATTATTTATTTACCCTTCTATGTAATTTCATCACAACACTATTGCTCCATTATCCCCTTACCTTAGGTAATCATAAGGAATACTATGATTGAACAACTCTAAGAAAAGCATTTTTGGATAAATAGTTCTACTTTTATGTTGTATAATATTATTATGTTATGTATATATCCATCATCCAGTCATTTGAGTACTACTAAAAAATGATTTCAGGAATTTAATATCTTATAATATGTTTCTACGTAAAATATAACCCAGCAAATAAATTAAATTAGTATAGGAGTCATTATAATTCCTATATTATGTTTGTATAGACAAAAATCGGTAACTAAATTTACGGAAATAATGGTAGAGAATAAATATTTCGTTAATAGAAAAAAAATCCTGGAAAATATTTCTCTACTATAGATTGTATAATATATAATTTATTTTAGTTGAAAAAATTTAATTATTTATTAATCTTTTCAGATATTAGAACCTTCATTGGGAATTATAAAACATGAAAACAAAAACAAACAATGTGATGAATATATAAATAATATATATTATGGTTTTACCATTTCTACTTTTCAAATTATGAATATTCAAAAAAAAATTGACATAGTTTATGAAAAATATATTTTCCTAGATTGAGAAACCTATTTCCCCTCTACAAGGATAAAATAATTAATCACATTATGAGGAAACAACCTCAATTTTTTAATCACCACTTATCTCATATATACATTAAAAATGGGTTTCTAATCAAGATAAAATATTTCCATCCTTAGGGTATTCAGGGAGGGAAAATTCATTATAGTGTTTCTATTATCCATGAGTTGATACAGATAAATAGTGTTCCATAATTCATAATACAAAACCATACCAATTGAATTTAAAATTTTAATTTGATATAATTTAAGAGATTTATATGGAAAAATATTTTCATTAATAATAGTGTGTGGATATGGGATGGAAATTTTCAATGAAAAATATAGATTAATAAGAGATAGTAGATGGCTATGATCCAAATTTTAATCAGTTATAATGTAACAATGTGAATTATATACACAAAACTAAAAGAAATATGGATTTTATATTTGTTCTAACAATTTTTAGTCTTCAATGATCCTTGGTATATTAAAATTACTCAAAAAATAAGGAGATTATATTAAGAACTATCAAGACTAAAAATTAGTTCAATAAATCAATATTAAAGAGAAACATTATAAGAAAAGGATAACTAATCACTAAAAGGGAAGAAGTTATGGGAAGTAATAGAATTAAATATTAGTGTCTTATATTTTTAATGAATATTGGAAGACATCCAAGAACCTATTTATTTGGATTGGGTGAATACATTAAATACAGAAAGAAAAATATCAGTAATATGAATGAAAATTCAAGAGGGATGTAGAAAATTTATTAATCTCCAACTTTATGGATATAGGTAATTGGAAAAAATAAATAACAATTAAGGTAAATTTTTTTTCAAAAAAGATAGTTATGGTCTTGGTGATTTCATTTATATAATAATAGGTGACTAATAATCTACATATAATGTGATATAATATAAATTTATTTTAAATTCAATCTTATCTAATATATTTTATGTTTTTTATCTATATATTTCTTTATATCTTATATGTTTTCAAATATCATTCAATTGAAAATATTATAAAATAGAATTATTTAACAATTATAACACTAAGTGGTAAATTGATTGAAAAAAGTTACACAAGGAAGTTTAAATTATGTGGAATGAGTAATTTGATGTTGTAAATCTAATCATCATGCATATTTTTAGGTTTTATATAATATTGGGGATTGATTATAACTTAAATTAAATTGATATAGTTTATTAGAGGTGGAATTAAGATATAATTTTAGAGACATGTAAGAAATTATGTGTTTTTAATGAGATATATTTTTACATAAATATTATGATGAACTACCACATGTTTCCCCAAAAAATAAAATTTCTGGGGAGCATATGGATTGAAATTAAACTATAATGGTAAGGGTTTCTTATAAATATATGTTTTCCTTTTTTGGAGAATATATTAATATTTATTAATTAATATCATGGACTTCTTCAAAACAATACAATGATTTATAAATTGATATCAAATATTATGAGAAAAAATATTCAAGAAACATTATAGGACTTCTATAGTGGACTTTGATGATTTGGAGAAAAAATATACGATACATAATTGTTAAACTGTTTACTCATCTTAATTTTTGATAAGGGGTAGGACCTAGGTTGTTTATAATTAATATGGACATGGTAGTGAGATTATGTATAAAAGATAATGAAATAATTTTAATTTCTATAAATATAATTTATAAAATTACTACCGATGGTGATCAAATTTCTTATATTAACAGGGCTCAAGAGTTTTATAGTAATAAAAAATACACTTTTAAAAATCCCTAAAATGTGAAGAATAAGGATATTCTAAGGATATATTTCCACATAAAGTAAGTACATTTTGAGTCCATGTTAGTGCCGTTTGGAATAATAATTCCTCTATATATTTATATAGAAATGATAAATAGATCATTAGATCATTAGCATTATATTTTCTTAACGATATATATTAATTTCACACTTATATACTCTACGAGTTTTGAGGAGTAAGATTGTAACAACCCAGTTATTTGTTTCAATTGTGAACATTATAATTTTTTCTTTAAAATATTTATTTTGTCCTTCTAAATATTAAATATCTTATAAAAAGTGTTTATAATTGATTTGGGCTTCATTAGAGCATGTAGCTCTGGAGTTTAGAGAAAAAATGATTGGTGCACAATTAGGCTAAATTTAGTGCTAAAAGTGCACCTTAAAATATGAGACCCTATAAGCATTCAAAAATATTTTGTAAATAATGAAAGGGAGGATTTTCTCATGAGTTAATGAAACAATGGTGTAAAAATGTCACACAATTTTCTTTTAATAGTGCACTTTACTCTGTGTAGGGTGTGTAACTTGGATAATGGGATTCACATCGTTGGGGAACTATCTAGCCAACCGTGCGGGCAAACCACGTGATTGTTTAAAATTTGTGAGAAAATACCATTTTAACATATTATTTTTTAATAAACCTCCTTATTTTATTATTATCAATTCACACACCCCTCTGATATCCTCCTATTGAATCCCTCTAAATCAAAATAATTGACTTGATATTGTTTCTTTATCTTCAATACATTTGTGTTCTTCCATGTCATACTGTAACACTAGTGGAAATTTCTCTATTCCTATCAATCCTTTAATTAATCATAATCTTAATAACATAATTATTTGGTTCCAAGTTTATATTCCATATTTTTTTGGTAATTTTTCAATTTTTATGCATTCATTTAATATTGAACAAACAAAAGGTGGATATTGGAAGTTTGTTCCCCCCCCCCACATGATTAAGGTAGAAAGCCCATTAATTTACCCTCAAGTTACTGATGTTAATAGTTTTTACATATTTTTGGTTAATTGGATTCATAATCTATTTCCCATAAAATTAATCTTCCTTGAATTGGATCCCCTATATTTGATCCTAATAGCTATTTTAGATTCATAATAACATATGATGTTGTTAACCTGATTGTGAGCCAACCCCTTTGAATATTCCTAGAATTGGAATATTTTACCCCTATGTTTTTATAAATAGAAGAGTAATTTTCTAGTTTGGGTCAACTTATAAAATGTGTTATAATTAATTAAAATGGATAACTATAGTGGTGTATCAATGATATAATACGTACACCTCTCATATATATATATAAAATTTATATGTATAAATTGATTCGAGAATTTGGCATGATTTATACATGGAAAATGTTATCCTTCAACCAATAAAAATTTTCGTCAATAAATTAAATGCAATGATATAACAAAGAATGAATCAGAAAATTGGAATGTTTATCATAAGGAAAATGTTACATGTTATTTACATAAATATAGTTCATACTGTTATAGATATTAAACCCTGTAGTCAACATATGAAAAAAATTATATGAAATAAATTTTTGAATCATCTTGATAGTTAAATTAATATTTTTAAAAATAATTTCCACATATTTGGTTCCTTTTTATTGGACATATTCATGATATAGTAGTAGTAATGTCTCGCCAATACTCATTGTCTTGAGAGTACAACGAGTCATTACTAGGAAAAAAGCGACATCACCAAGACGCCAAATTCGGGAAATAAATGTCGAAGGATTTCAAATAAATGTGAGGGACAATTTACCATTTAAGAAATTAATCAATAAACCAACCACCCATAACCAATCATTCACTATATGATTCGTGAATGAATTATAGACAACTCAACCACTTCATGTATCTCAAAACCACTTCAATGTAAGATGCATCAAAAGAAGTATCAAATCACACAACAGATAAACTAAAAAGACTGCCTAAAGACCTAAAGACACAATGATCCACAAGATCCATGTTCTTTAATCAAAAAACAGGCCAAACATCACGAGGTAGTTCTAAATATTTGTGAAACACTACCATTTCCTTGTCCCAAATGATAGCATCTACAAAATCACAAATGTACCCATGCAGGGGTGACTATTAAACTACTTATGTTTTCCCCAATGAATTCCCTACTCTAGACACTAGGATAGACGAGTCTGCAAAAATTATCTAAAAAATTTTATATAAAAAATTCTCTAAAACATTTTACAACTAAATATAAAAAAGTTTCCAAAAACATTCTTTACCAAAACCATACAAGTTCAATTGATATCAATTTTCCCAGAAAGATATTTTTCCAAAAATATATCTAAACATGGTTTAAAAACATTTCACAATTTCCATTTCGTAGTATACCAAACCATTCCACAAACCCATGAGACTAACCAAGAATGATAAATTATGAAAGATCCATACTCATGAACAGTTTATAATTGATCTACCAAGTCTTCAATAGGTAATTGTTTCCCATGTGCCATTAACACTTTAGTACCGACCACAAGGTCATATTTTAACCAGGCCCCATATGTGATATTCCAATGTTCCATTAACACTTTTCCATCGACAACTAGTTCATAGTTCAACCAATACCTATATATGAAACTGTAATATACACCACCTATTCCTGATGATCATGCCAAAACAACCCATTAAATAAAAAAACTTTTTTAAAACATTTCCGTCAAAACCATTTCAATGTCAAACCATACGAATACAAAACCATTTTAATAAAACTCTATTTTTATTCAAAAAAAATTCTATTGAAAATCCCTTTTTTATCTTCATATTTGTAATTCCAAAAAAATCCATAATTTAAAATCATCATATTAAATTCATGAAACTACACCCCCTTGGCACAACTATTCACCAAGATCACACAATTTCTCAAATACCATAAATCATCACTAAAGAATATTTTTACATGCTTTTGAAAATAAATTTATCTTAAATAAACAAATTTTAATCTATTACAATCAATTATAGAATTATAAGTCAAGAAAAAAGCTTCCAACCACAATGGTTTTGACAAAACCCGACAACAGATGAAGAAAATACAAGAAGATGAGTCGATTCTCCAAGAATGGTCATAGTTCTCTTATCCTAGATAGATAAAAACTAAACATTGAATTAATTTGAATCAAATAACGTTGATCTACCCATTATAGGTTCTGATCTGAGGATTAATGAAGATCGGAGAAGTAGATCAAATCATATCTAAGAAAACGTGACATATCAGAAAACAATGGTGACATACCTTATCAATCAGATCATTATTCCATGAAAGCATCTTAGAGATCATAATATATCCTGAAAAAGACCATATTTATCCTTACTTGAGGTTAGAATACATATATCTACCCACAAGATATGTAGTTATATGAAAATAAGATAGAAAGAGGAGTTTGTAGAAAACTGAAAAGAACCAAGAAGATCGAAACTTACCACAAGAATCGTGCTTAAAATCACCAAGGAAAGGCTCTAGGATGGCTCCAACTAATGTGGTAAGGGTTCTTCAGCATTTTAGGGAGAGTAATCTAAATATAGGGGCGTTTTTAATCCAAAACAAAATATATAGTGAAAAAACTAGTAAGCTCCTAGAAAATAGGATCTAGATTTGACCTTTGTCCAATGATTGACCACATGGTAAGGGCCAACCGTGTATAGATTGTGTGACCATCATTTTGGTCCCAACACTGCTTATAAAACCCTCAAAGTCTCCCATCCTTCACCTTTACCTTTTTTTATGGAAACTCATTTTTTATGGAAACATTCCACTTTATGGAAACACTACACGTTATGGAAAGAACCCACATTATGGATACACCCATATTTATGGTAACACTCTATATTATGAAAACTCTCTATTTTATGGAAACTCTTTTTGTAGTGGACACTCTCAATTTTATATAATCCCAATCAAATACACAACATTTAAAAAAAACATGTGGAAATGGGTTGTGTACTCGAAATTGGGGGGTACTACATTCTCCCCACCATTTTTTTTTTCTATCCTCGGAATGTAGAAAACCACCTTTAGCCAAAAGGAGTTCTGACCTCTACTCTTTTATTTTCTTCACACGTTCCTGAGTCTCTTCCTGAATCTGGACATGTTGCGATAAAACCCATACTAGGCAGATTTATTTCCCACACAAGAATTATATTGTCTATCTGTGATCCACATTGGGATATGTACCAATGATGCATTCGGTTCAAGGTCAGTGTGAAACCATCTGATCACATGTTAAGGATCAGGGTGATACCTTTTCAAGAAGGAACTATGGAACATATTATGAACCAAGCTAAAACCTTTGGGTAATTCCAACTGATATGCCACCTTTCCAACCCATTCCAGTATACCTAAATTCAAATGTATCTAAAAGATAAATTTTCATGCTTCTCTAAATGATGATATCCAAGACTTGGAGAGATCCTCAATAAGACATGATCATCCACAACAAATGACAATGGTCTTTGATGATAAATTGCATAATAATTTAGATTACTCTGAGCTATCACTATACTCTTTCTAATCAATTTGATCTTCTCCATTATTTCTTGGTCATGGATTGAACTTACTAGTAATGTTTTTCCTATTTCCACCCAGCATAGTGGAGAAGAACAAGGATTCATATACAATGCTTCAAATAGATCCTTGGGATTCGAGGATTGATATCTGTTATTGTATAAGAACTCCACTAAGGGTATATACTCCTCCCATGAGCCACCAAAATCCATTATAGAAGCCCACAACATATCCTCCAAAGTTTGTACCATCCGCTTGGAGCACCCATCCATCTAAGGATGATACGCTGAGCTCATAGTCAACTAAGGGGCTTACAGTAAGGATTTCCAGATATGATACTTGAACCACATATCTCTATCTGAGTCTACTGAAAGTGGTACATCATGAAACATTACCACTTCTCAGATATAAATTTTGTAATGTCCCCCCACTGTATGTGTTTCACAAACTGGGATGAAAGGGGATGACTTGGTTTGATGATCTACTATCACCCAAATGGAATCATGCTTCCGGACAGTTCTTGGAAGACATGTAATGAAATCCATTTCTATATGATTCTATTTACACAATGAAATTGGAAATAATTATAACATACCAGTAAGTATCTGATGCTCTATTTTGACCTGTTGACAAGTAATGCACCGCGATACATACTCGACAACCATCCTTTCCATGCGGCTCCACTAAAACTGTGCCTTCTACTCCATATACATATTTTGTGTAACTAGATGTACATATCATCGCGAATGGTGGTAAGCATGAAATATTTGTTCCTGAAAAACCATATGTACAACAATATGATCTCTGAAACAGTAAACTAAACCATAATCAACTTTACATCCCCTAATATTCTCCCCACCAATGAGTTTTGAACATACAACCAGACATTCTGAATCATATTTTGGTGCCTTGTTGAACATTTTTAATAAATCTAGAACAAGATTAGATAAAATGAAAACCAAAATATCACCTTACTCTTTACATTCCACATGCATGTCGGCTAAGACTGACATCAACTAAAATTCATCTAAATCTTCTCTCACCAACTAGGCTTATGAATTTTTACTCAATGTATCCTCCACCGAATTTCCATTCCCTGGTGTGTACATCAATTAAAATTAAAAAAATTAGAGATACTCCTTCCATATCCTTTCCCTCAGATTCAAGTATCATTGTAAGAATATGTGTTTTTAGATTTTTTTTTATCCATAAACAGAGTAAATTTCTCAGTAAAAAGATAACGTCTTCATGTTTTCAAAGCATGGATGATGACAACTACCTCTAAATCATCTGTTGGGTAATTATTCTCATGTACCATAAACTGCCTTGAACCATAATAAACCACATGACCTATGTACATGAGAACACAACCTAACCCTGACCTCGAAGCATCACAATACACCACATACCCCTGTCCTGATTCTGGATAGATCATGATAGGTGCCGATGTAAGAGGAATATTTAGTTCCTGGAATGATGACTAACATTCCATTATCTATTGGAATGGAGCATTCTTCATTGTATGATCTGTCATTATTGAAGCTAGGCGTGAGAATTCATGCACAAAACGTCAGTAGTAACTAGCTACACAAATAAAACATCGTATCTAGAAAACATTATTTGGTAGCTGACAAGAGATAATAACTTCTATCTTTTTTGGATCAACTAAACTCCATTCGTATAAAACAAAAGGCATAGAAAATACACTTCTTATATCAAAAAACCTCACTCTGATAATTTGGCATACAAATGTTGATCTCTCAAGATTTGTAACAATAATTCCAAGTGAACCTCATAGTCAACCCTTTTAATTTAATAGACCAAAATTTAGTTTACTAACACCACAAAATAGAATCTAGATATTTTTGAAATATCTGATTCAATAATACCATGAAGACTTCATGTGCATTTGTTAGACTGAAAGGCCTGACTACATATTCTTATTTTCCATTTCTACTCCTGAATGATGTCTTTGTAATATCCTCTTTCTGAACTCTCAATTGTTGATTTTCTAATGGCATATAAATTTTAGTGAACCACTGAGCTCGCATTAATTTATCAAATAGATCATCAATGCATGGAAGTGGATATTTTTTCTTTATCATAACATGGTTATGATTTCGAAAATCAACACACAACCAAATAGTTCCATTTTCCATCATCACGAAAAAACTGGTGCTGCCCACGTAGATGTACTTGGTTGAATGAAATACTTGTTTTCCATCTCCTCTAACTAAACTTTCAATTCTTGTATCCCTGTTGGTGCCATCCTATAAGACAGAAGTGAAATATTTCTAGTCTATGAAAGGAGAACAATCGTAAACTCTAATTCTTGTAGAGGTGGAAACCCTAAGAGGTTATTCGGATGGACATCGAGAAATTGATCCACAATAGCTGGAAATTTATTATCCCCAATTTCTACCATTGATGCCCAAGTCGACGTTTCCAACTAGTAAGATATTGTCCCCACCATCGGTTTTAACAAACTCTTTTCCCCATTATTTACAATCATCTCTCTTTTAAAGAGATGCACGATGCCATCCTTTGGCATGAAACTAACTATTCTCCTATAATAGTGGATTTGAGCCATGAACATTGTCCCACAATCCATTCCTAGAATTACATCATAGAAATACATATCCAACATTGAGAAGTCCCATTTTAGCTCAGCTCCATCAACGGTTATATAACATTCTCAACACACAAATTCTTGTCATTCTCTTTCACTGATAAGATTTGATATTTTCATCATAAAAGGAATTATTTCAAGATTTAAACATATCAAATAGGTGGCCCACATCCTCTTCATCTTAGTGTTATAGTTATCATCTAATCTAGTGAAGACAACCATACTTCCACTACATGGATTTCTAGCCGTGAGAAATATCGTAAATGGGGAATCTGGCTGTAGTCCCAATAGAATGGTTTTAAAATACTGATAGTTGATTTTGAACAACATTGTGTTCTACTGTGGCAGAGTTTAAACCAAATTCTCAACTGACTCTTCTGACTGGTTCCTATGACACCTATCAGGATCTATTTTCAAAACCAACATAGACATTATAATCTCAGTCTCCAGAAACTGATGGCTTAACTTTTCAAATTTTATCACATCAATTCTCAAAAAAAAATTCCAAAAACAACCTTTTTCCACATTCAACCATTTTTGAAAAACCATTATTTTTTTAAATAAAACATTTTTTAATATATATCAACCATAGATTTTAGAAGTCTTTCATTTGAAAACTAATTCTTCATTTTTCAAACATGTACACCTTTGAAAAATATCATTAATAATTACTCCATGTGAAATATCCAATCCTAGTGAAAATTCATTCCTCTACAATGCGTGTGATTCTCATCTCATTTGGGAAACCCATAACAATGTGATTCCTACATCCTGGAAGTATCTCCAGACAATTATTTATCAATCTCCATTGTAACATGATGTTAATCAAAAAAGGGTTTTCTATGTCTTTTAATGATATTCATTTCATGTTTTGACAATCCTACTCTTGTCTAGGATTTCATACCAAAGGGTACACAATAATTAATTTATACTCCAAGACCAAGAATACTTAAGAATACTTGTTAGACATGTACCAAAAAAGATGATTACATTTATCCCACAAAGTAAGGACCTGACTGATGCAAATTATATTGTCTCACTAATTCTCTTTTGATTGAAAGTACAATGGTTCATTACTAGGGGTTAAGAGACATCCCCGATACACCAAAGGATGGATATAAATGCTGAAGGGTTTAAAATACATATGGAGGACGATTTAACCTTTATGAAATAAACCTATAAACCAACAAACCATAGCCAAACTATCAATATATGATGCATGAACGAAAGAAAGACAACTCAACAACAAAATGTGTCTCAAAACCACATCAAAGTAAGCAACATCAGAATAATAACCAAGTATCAAAGTACAAATCAGATAAACTACACAAGACACTCCAAAGGCCTCAAGACTCCATGATTTCAAGCTCCAAGCTCCAAAATCTCCGAACAACCAAAACATCACGAGATAGTGCTAAAAATGTGTGAAACATTACCTTTTCCAATGTCTTAAAAGATATAATATGAAAAAAACACAAATGATCCAAAGTAGGGGTGATTATAAAACTCTGTATGCTTTCCCCAATGACTTTACAACTCAAGGCACTAGGATATAAGAGTTAGAAATAATTATATAAAACAATTTATATAAAAAAATTTCTCAAAAAAATTTATAACTAAATGTAAACATGTTTCAAAAACCATTCATTGCCAAAAGAATACAAGTGAAATTGAGACCAATTTTCCAAGAATGATATTTTTCTTGAAAAATAACTAAACAAGCATTAAAATAATATCACAATATCCCTCTCTTGGCATACCCCAGAATTCCACTAACCCATGAAACTAACCATGCATTACATGTTATGACTTATCCATGCTAATGAGTGGTTTCTCATCGATCTACCATGACATCGAAAGGTAACTGTCTCCCATGTTCCATTAACCCTTTGGCACTGTGCACAATGTCATATTTTAACCAAGACCCATATATTAAATTACCATCTTCCATTAACCCTTTGGAAACAAGCACAATGTTATATTTCATCCAATCCCCTTATATGAAGAATGAAAACAAACCACATATTCCCAATGATCGTTCCCAAACAACCCTTTCTATAAAATCAACTTTTTATTGAAAACCATTTCTGTAAAAATAATTTCAATTCCAATCCACTTCAATTCAAACCATTTCAATTGAAAACCAATTTTTCATCAACCAATTAGAAATTCCAGAAAATCCCTAATTTCAAGTCAATATTTTAAATTCATGAAACTAAACTCCCATTTCACAAATATTCACCAAGATAACGCAATTTCTAAAAAACCATAAATCATCACAAAATAATATTTTTCCAAAATTTTCACAATATATTTCTTTTAAATATACAAATTTGAATATAATACAACAAATTATAGAAAGAGGAGTCAAGAGAAAATCCTCATACCATGATGGTTTTGACGAAACTTGACAGCATGCGAAGAACGCCCCTGAAGATGGTTCGATTCTCCATGACCGGCTTTAGTTATCTTATCCTCGAAAAATGACGAAAAAAAATAATTTAATTGGTATAAAAAACATATATATATCATCTATAGGTTATGATCTAAGAAATAAGGGACAACAAAGAAGTAGATCAATACAGATCTAAGCAAACGTGACAATTCAGGAATGAATGGTGACATAACTCAAGAATCAGATCGAGATTTCGAGAATGAAGTTTAGATATCATATTATATCATGAACAACACCATATTTAGGCTTACTGGACGTTAAAAAACTTTTATCTACACATCGGAGGTGTAGATATAAGAAAATGTCAATGAGAGAAGGTGGAGTTTGCATGAAATGGAAAAGAACCAAGAAGATCGGCACTTACACCAAGAATCTCACTTGAAATCACCAAGGGAAGGCTCTAGGATGTCTCCAACTCATGTGGGGATGGCTGTAAAGCCTTCAATGGAAAGTAATCTCAAAATAGGGTCGTTTTTAATCCAAAATAACATATATGGTGCAAAAACGAGTAAAATCATCGAAAATAGGATCTATATTTGACCTCTGCGCAAGGTTCGACCACGCGGTTTGGGTCTACCGTGTATGGATTGTGCAGCCTTCCTTTTAGTCACAAAACTCCTGATAAACCCCCCAAACTCTCCCATCCTCCACCTTTACCCTTTTTATGGAAACAAAAGTTTTATGGAAACATCACACATTTTTTAAACACCCCACATTATGGAAACATCCCACTTTAAGGAAACACCCTACCTTATGGAAACGACCCACATTATAGAAACAAACCACATTATAGAAACAACCAACTTTATGAAACTATTTTATATTATGTACAATCTCTATTTTGTTGATACTCTTTATTTTATGGAAACTATATATTTTATGGAATACAAATCAATGACACAACATTTAAAAAAACATGACGAAGTGGGTTATTTACTCAAAACATGGTGTAGAACAATAGTGGTTAGAAATTATATCCCCATGTATTAATATGTTAATTCCTTGAGAATTTAGTGCACACCCCCAACCCCAAATTCATTAAGCTGATTTCCATGGGAGATACTCACCATGGAATCAACTCCTTTTCTTATTAAGGAAATCCATATTCATGGTATCAATGATTCCCTTGACTCAATTTACAGATATTAGTTTTCCATTGATACACCAATAGGATTTTCCTTGAGTATTTTAGACATGTGTCTCAATGGATTATCTCAATTACGAAGATTCATGCGCAGCATGGAATTTTCTATTGACGAGATCTATATAATCTATTCAGCTCTATTAAATGGAATTCTCTTTGTATTCCCTTTGTATTACACTAGGATCTTTATATATATATAATTTATGAGTTATTAATACTATTTGGATTGACACTAAAGGTCATGGATTCATTATTCTCACTCAGATCCTGCAAATATATTGACATTATAATGATTCAATATTTAATGATCTAAGACTCATGACATATTTATATACTTTTTGGAAACTAGGATACTATGTCATAGGTTTATATAGGCACATTTATATTTGTGCATATGATTTTTTTTCATATGAATATATATATATATATACATGATCATATAGATTCAGTTACTTTTTTCTCAGGTCAAAGCATGTATGGTCAGCCTAGGATCCATGAAGAGCTCAGTCTTACATTGTTGTTAATTTATGGATTTTATATCACATGGGATAATTTACCAAAAATATATTACATTTATATTAATAGTCCGGATTTATGTAGACACCATTGGTGGGGTCCTAATAGTATATGTCACACCATGTTTTGGCCACCGATTAGTACATAGATTGACTTCTTAGACGTATTTAGGGATAGAGGTAAACACCTAGTTTTCGATGCTTTCATCATTATAGCATGGTAGAGGGGGACCACATGAATGATATATGGATAATTATTCTATTTGAAGATATACTATTGGAATTTTTTTTATTTGTATATATATATATGTATTATTTCAACCTTCCATGTTTTCATATATGTCATGTGGATGCAACTACCTAAATAGTGTTTTCCCAAATAGTGTGATGAGTGAACCTTAATTATAAAATTATATAAAAATCGATCTACGAACCATTGGTTACATGAGCTGAAATCATTGTTTATTACAAATATATGTATTTCAATAGAAATTTATAGAGGGAGTGTGCTTATATATAGTTAGAGTGGTGTTCTATCTAATTGAACTATTTTCAAATACTAATTTATTCATAAGTATTACTATTATCAATTTATAAAAAATAGTAATTTAAAACATTTTAGTGATAGAAATATTTTCTTAGACCTTGGTATATATGTGGATATATATAATAAAAAAATTGAGAAATATTGAGTTCTAAATTTAAATGGGAATGGTGTTCGATATATAGTAATTAAAAAAGAAATTGAATTGAATTTTTCCTCTATAACATGAAATTGATAGGCCATAAATTATATCCATGATATGAAATTGAGAAATTGACCAAGACCCATCTTAATTAGTGCATTGATGGAAGTATCTCTACTGATTCACATCGGTCTTATGCAATGCCCAAACCTTACATCATAGGTATTCCGAGGGGTGTGACTCTTATATTGGATGGTTTATACCAATTTTATTAATTTTTAATATGTTATCATTATAAAATTTATATTAGTTCTGTGATCGGTATTTTTAGAGATACTACACTTTAACATCATTATTTCATGTTCATGGATCATGGTAATGAACACGATCTAGAGGTGGTGGGCCTCAACCCACTAGTATTACACCCATTTTATTTATATTTTGGAACAACTAATTATACAAAATATATTCAATATCTTTATGGATTGTTATTGTCTTATACATACTCTTTAACGAGCTATGCGCCAAACCCCAATAGCGGACGAGCGGATGTGAGAGAATCAATAACATCATATTCCCACATCTTGTCGGGATATCGTTCCACATTCTCTTGATATATATATAGATTCCATGGTATCTCTCGTCTAGCATATTAATATTCCTATAAATTGAAGGTTGAGATTCATTTCATATTTTTTATTTACATTCAGAAATGCATTGGTGGGGAAATATTACTCGGAAAGACTAGAATTAGGATATTGTCTTGATGGATTTATAGGATACCATCTATGACTATTTATTTCTAGAGATGGTGGGGGAACAAATATATAGGAATTTATTGCATTTTGAATAATTTAACCTGTTAGATAGAGATTACTCATATCACTTTACTGAGATTCAATATTTTTCACTCTCCTTTTATGCTGGTGAGTTTTATAGAGTCAAACTCTTTGAAGAGAGGATGAGGTCTTCCATGAGCCTCCGATAAATATTTTTATTTACAGATATGTATTCATAATTATGATCCAATCCCTAACTAATAATTATAATTTGAGGTAATTTGATAGTACACAGTGCAATGGTTTAGTGTCGAAACAAGGTAGTAGTTCGTCCAACCATTGGGGAATTTGTATTGTTCATTCTCAATGTAGTAATGGTAGAAATATTATCCAATAATATATGATGGAGATATTTCATGAGTGTGTTAGGCACTATCAGTAAAAAATTAGTGGTAGACCTAGTTTATTGTCATGGTTGAATTAGAATGGGTCATCCTCAGCGATTTTATTAGACCATCCCATTAGTTCCTGATTGGAGAGGATATGCACTAGTTCTACATTCATGAGTAAGATCTGTAGCTCTGCATCAGGATGCAAGCTGGAATACCACAATCCATAGATGACGTGTATGCATATGTGTCAAAGGAGGATATGAATAGGATATATAGTGTTATCATAAAAGAATAACTTTAAGTATTCATGTTCAATTATAGTTCTATGGATAAGGATTGATTTATTCATTACATCCCATCCCCGAAGTGTTGGGTTCCATGTGATCTATAGATAGAGGTACAATATTTGTGGCCTCTACATTATTATATTCTCAATTTTGATACATGATATTTAGATTCTATTATATCTATCAATATTTTAGAATTTTGTGTACTTGATATCTAGAGACTATATAGGGAAATGAAGTAGGATACACTATTGGGAACTCATTCAAAGAGTGTTCTCTATTATATTAAATGGCTCTTGATGTATGTAGTTATAATTTCTTATGAGACCTCATCACCATAATGAAAACAAGATTTAATGTGAATCTTGGGATTGGATGGTTAATCCCATAACATTATTATGTTGACTACTATATCTAAAAACAATCATTAATATCACTTATATCCAACAGTTATCTTCACAAATGTAAGTGGGATGTCCATGAAATCATAGAGGGAATAGAGTTGTGGGGACTGTATGGATTTACCACCATTATTATTATACATTATTTGGATGATCAATGAATATGACATGTTATATTTTGTCCTGTAGTTGATTGTTTTAGTTTTTTATTTTTATTTAATATTTCTAGACTACCTATTTAGTTATAGGGATATAGATTTATATATAATGGTAATTCTAGAAGAATCATCTGATTCCATGCCTTTTCATTGGATGGATACCACCAAGATATAGGATATCCCGATGAATTTAATGGTTGTTGAAGTTAAGGGATTTATCAATCCCAATACTTCACCAGGGGGATCATTGGTTACTTTCACTAAAAAGGTGGATAATATCCTAATTCTTTGTTTGGATTTCTATATCATGAACTAACATTATGTGAAAAACTAGTATCCATTTCCATGTATGTTTGATTCCATTTACTAGACCTAAGGATACATGTCTTTCCCCAATATTTGTTTTTTGGGAGACTATTTATGAGTATGATTTAGATCATACGAAATACCACATACAACATTTTATATCAAGTATGGTCCTTTGGAGAATCTTGACACAAATTTGATATATTTTTTAATCATTTTTGGAATCAGGGTTTTCACATGTTTTGTATTCAATTTAGATTTTTTCATGAAAAATTTCATAGTGTATTGTCACACTTGACATGACCATGACAATAAACATGAGATCATACTTAATACTGTAAGAGATAATTAGCAATATTCTATGCTCAGTAAATACCACTTGTGGATTGACAAATTCCACATCTTGGGTCTCATATTCTTAGAGGATAAAGTATTTTTTTAACATAGAGATGTTGAGTTCAATGGATTTAGGGTTGTATCCCAAAATCCTCATTGACATATAATGTTTGTTTGTATTGGCTGGGTATCTCATGTGATAATCATGGGTTTTTACTCCATACTACACCTACTATGATCTAAAATAGGATGGGTTTAAAATTTATATATTCATGATCCTACGAGATAACCTTTCAGGGGATAAAATATAAATTGACATGAAAAACAATCCATATTCCTCTATATTCAAAATGATTTTATAAAATGTAGTATCATTCATAAGGAATTAAGAAAGGATAAGTTATGATGTATGAAGATCGAGTCATTGAGTATGTGTCCCATCAGTTTTGTCCAAAAAATTGTTATTAGTGGACACCAAATCTATAGTATGCAGATGTGGTGTATGGATTTCACTTAAGGGGGTCTTATTTTCAAGGATAGGATTTGGAGGTATATACAACTAAGAAAAACTCATTTATATATTCACAAAATATAACATGAATCATAAGAAATAATGAATGGTTTAATTATAACACTCTTCTGACATTGAGATTACATATATTAATGGTAAAGGTAATGTTGTATGAGATTATTTTAAAAGGAGGAATCAGACAATGGAAGTGCATGAGGACAATATCCATTTGTGGAATACTGACTTATTTTCTATGATCTAAATCTAGGTTTAAGACTGTCACATATAGTCTATACATGAAACATTGTTAATGAACTCTTCACTTCTTGAGAGTGTGATGATTCAATAGGTTTGGATCCCAGGGGCCATGTCTTGATAGTTATTGTATGAGGCATGAATTGAGACCCCTGACCCTAGTATCCCAGATCCACTGCCTAAAACATTTTGCATTATTTTTTCTATAAAGAGATGATGATAAAATTACACATCATATCCTATCACAGAGGATCTTCATGATCTAGGTTTTGAAAAACTATAAAGTAGAAATACATTTCTTCAAATATATGAAATATATGAATCATATTATTTCAACCACATATATGAATTCAAAGCTAAAAATATATTAATACTGTAAAAATAATTTAAAAACATTGGCTGAGCACAAGATTTCCCAGTAAGGGGTTTTAATGATAATAAAAATAATAATTTTTAAGAACAATCATTTAAAGGTTACTAGAAATCAATTATTGGGAAATATCATACAAAACAATTTATATATGTATATATTCAATGGTTACAAGTAAAGAAAAATTCATGGGTACACATACTTTTACAACAAATTCATGGAATGTTTTATATAAATAAATAGTGGATACAACTAATTTTAGTGTGTCAAAAAAGGATGTAGGTACAAATTATAACATGAAAAAATACTTATATATAATTTTAAAAGAATGATTATCATAAGTCACATATCACATAAAGTGAAATTGATAAAAGGAAAGATGAATTTTCTAACTCTTATATTAATTTTTAAAAAATATTTACTGAACATTATTTATAAATGATTTTATAAATAATTCCATCAATATGCCATGTGAATTTATTACCATAATTGTAAGTATATAATTTTTAACCAAGGATATTCTACTAGTCAAATAACCATATGGTTGATTAAATATTACTCCCATAATGAATGATTTCATAATGCAAGAGAATAATAACATTCTATGAAGGCCTCATGCCAAGAACATACATTAATAATTATATGATGGCTTGGTTACCTGACCTAGGTTCTCTCATGAGACCTACTGATGCATCAATAGTCTATATAGAGCCTCACCGATCACATAATAAGTCATACAGATTACTCTTATGTATAAATCTATTTAAACCAATGTGTCCCACACCAAACATATTTGTTAAATTAGGCCATTTATTAAAAATGACCCATACCACATTGAATAATTAAATTGCATCCCTTTTTCAAAGTGTCCTATACCACTTTGAATAATTAAATTTGATATCCATAAGTTAACAAAAGATATATACTTCATTTTTCAATTACTGTCTATATAAAATGAATCATTCATCAACTGTAAATATTAATCTTAAAACCGCACGGTTTATCAGTTATAAAATTGCCTATTTTTATATAAAATTTATCAGTGACAAGCATGGTCAAATACTTTTGTAGATGTGATGATAAATGTTGAACATAAAATAATAGATTGATTTTGTTTTTTACATAAAATAATAAATCTTCTCTTCAAAACCCTTTTCCATGAATTTTATCATTTAGCAATCTAAAATAGATGTTTTTGAATATAATATAGTTATATTAATGTCTAAACAATAAAATGATGAATGTAACTGTCAAACAGATTTAATCATAAACATTGTTAACTAATATTATTTATTTTTCTGAATTTGTCATGAATTAAAATTTATTATTTATAAATGTAATACATCCATTTAATATAATAAATTAAAACATAAGAAAATATTTAAACTCACATCACTAACATTAGAGTTTCTATAATAATGATCTAACATTATATACTCTCATTTTAAAAGATATAAAAAACATTTTTGGTTAATTATACATATATTTATGTGTTTATGATTGTACAAGTATATATTAAACAAAAGATAATTATGACATTCTATCCTAAAATTAAAATTTTAATTGAAATTCATGTAGGTAATGCTAATTGTAAAATCATGATGATCAAGTCTTCTAAAATTTTGATGCACACAATAAAAATACAAGGATTGTTATTGTCTTCCAAAATAAAATTGTATTTTTGATCAAATAATCATTTAAGAAATGAATTGAAAACATCAAATTCAATGCTTGATTACAAATGTAAAACATATAGGAATGTAAACACATGTTTCTCTTTACAATGTATCTTAGAATGATTAATTAATCCCTTGGCATGACATGGACTTAGAATGCAATTATAATACAAATCCATTATCTTTCATTTTATTTTTTATTTTTTATTTTCCTTAAAATGGTTAACTAAATATATGATCACAGGTGTAATGTATAAAACATTCACCAGACATTATATGAATAATATTATGTAAATAGTATTTTTTTTAAATATATTTTGAAAAAATAAAATTATAATTTTCAAAATACAATATCATATCAAGGATAATATAATAAAAATATCTAAAAATAAAACAAGGAATTTATATATAAGTATTTGTGGATCTTATATATATACATGTAGGTTTTGCATCATGTATCCAAATAATTATTATAACGATAGGGTTCACCTTAAAAAATATTTTATTAACTTAAGAAGAAAATACACTTAATAAAATTAAGATTAAAAACTGTATACATGTATGTATATAACCGTATGTATATATATTTATATATGAGATTAGAAAACTCACAACCCACTCTTATTAAACCATTTTCATGTATTATTTTCCTCAAAACATCCATTAATTACTAAAAATCATCACATGAAATCCCCAAAATAGATTAGGATATGATTATTATATAAAACCTTATATACACACGGTGTATACATCGAATATTCCTGACCAAAACAATGTTTGATAAATTCATAAAAGTATCATATAGTTCAAAAAAATATTTAATCACTAATATAAATTATAGGAATACCTATATCCAATTAGACTTAATATATATAAATATATGTATATACATATATCTATATATACAAAATGTAAATATATGACTTTTTTCATATAAAAAACGATGGTAGAATAAAACATACATTAATTATATGAATACAGAACATCATTTAAATAAAAAAAGTCACCATTAGAAAATCATACAAGAGATTAGGATTAGTGTTTATTTATAAATGTGTACACATAAAATCAGATATAAATATATATATGGTCTGAAAAAACACCAAACCAAATAAACCATTACATATATTTAAAGGTCTGGTTGAGTAGAGAAAAGGTTGGTGGAAGCTTAAGGAGAGGAAAAACCATAGGGTTATGTGTGCGACGATGGTTCATATAAGCAATATATATATATATATATATATATATATTATTCTACAGTTTAAAAATAATATAAATAATGACACTTGATGGATTCCTAATCAACCAGAATATAACTATTACTGACAAGAACAAAAACCTTAATATAGTAGACCTTGAATATATCCTTCGTTGATAATATATAAGAATATATTTTATGGAAAACTTGCATGATACACCAAATAGGTTTTCATTAAACTAATAGGTCTAAAGTATCCTTTTGGAAAGAAGAAATTGTTGGTTCAAAGGAGAGTGATAGAAGGACTCACAATTTGTTGAGGAAATAATGGAGGAGGAGAGTATTGTCTACTATTGTAGCCTGAGGAAGAAGAAGAATAATGGAATAAAAAGTGGGTAATAATGGATGACCATGATAGACCAAGTAGGATTAGACAACTACTATATCTCCAATTGATTTAAAAATAAAACAACGATTGATATTTTATTCAACCCTAATTGTAAGGTTGATGAAAATTGCAGCGAAAATGAGGGGAAGTAGTGTTTAAAGGAAAGACTAGATCAGACGATTGAAATATCATTTTCTGAGATCAGATGGCCATGATTATATTTCCTGGAAAAATTATCATCCCATTTCAAAACATGAATAGTTTCAGGACATTCTTATATATATCGATGATGATGCTTCCATTTTGATGGTAGAATCAAAAATTGTAGTCTCCATTTACATAAGACTCCCACCAGTGACCCTTGGAAAACCCTCACTCATGCCGGTGCATGACCTACCTCACCCTCTACCTCACTCGGTGAGGCCTACACATGAGAATGTGCAAAACTCAACACACACTGTGCATGCATTTGTCTTAGGCCTGACTTCAGTTTCCTGGTTGATATTCCAACTATGACCATTGGTTCTTTGCTTTCAAGGAATCCCTCGGTTGGGTGGGGTACTCACCCAAATTATTAACAAAATTTGTTAAAAAAATGTTAGAAGAATATATATTTCATATTAATAATTCTTTCCCATTTTAAATTTATTTTATATTTTTGTGTTCATTTTTGATTTTTAAATCATTAAATTTCAAATTACTTATTAATTTTAAATATGTCATTAGTTTTATATATTTATATTCATTTTAATATAAACTTCATCGATAATATTTTTCTAAAATCTGAATATAAAATATATCTTTAATTAAAACTAAGTCATTATTTGACCAAGGACATAACCTTGAAATATTTAGATCTCTTAAAAACATTTGAAATTCTTAAAATACCATTATACAGAGAATACTTTAAATAGTCAAAATGCTTAATAGTTGTAAAATTTTATGACTGTTACCCAAACCAACAACAACCTAAATCCCCCAATGGCTCTTAACGGTAATATTTATCATCATCAGTTTCAGGGCCTTATAAATAATCTTTAGGGTCTTCCAAACTTCAAAAACCATTTCTGATTATAAATATGGTTATCTAAATTCCATTGATGATTAGTAAAATCTCCATAGTAAATTCCATAATGTTAATCATTATGACATACTCGAAAAAGTTTAACTACTTACATGGTCTATTTGTTGTGTTTGATAGTCTTTTGGTGATCTAGATAGGTCTTCTTGTGGGTATTCTATGTTAGTTATGGTCTTTTTTCTTTATTGCAATGTAATGTTTCAGAGAGTCTATTGAATAAAATGTCCTTTTTTCATTCTAATAGAACTTGTTTAGATGGTAACAAAATAAATCAAAATAATAATAATACTATTTATCAGTATAACCAACAAATTTATATTATTACAAATATAAATATTTTAGGGGCATCACATTATCCCCCCTTAGAAGATTTGTGCCCTCACAATTATATCGTACTCTAATGCTTCCACAACACCAATATCATTAATTAAACTCGATTCCCCTAAAAGATATGATTTATTTCTTAAATAAAAAAATTTCACAGACATGTATTTATATTATAACTTCACCAGTTCCTCCAGAGTCTGTGAATTTCCTAGTTACATCCAGTTATGAAAATCCCATATACAGTATGAAATTTCTCAATATCATTTTCCCAAATGCACCATGAGAAAATAGGGACAAGTTTGTACACTCAAATATAATATCACAATAGAGGGGCATGAGGGGTGAAAAGTTCAGATACATTGGCATGGACATGATTTATATAAAACAAATGAAAATTATCGACCTCTATAATTAAAAATACATTAATTTGACCATATAAACTATATGAAAAGTCTTGAAATTAGTGTGATACCTAAAGGTCACCCTCTCTTGTAGATTCTTGAGAATCCTCAAAAGACAGAAAAGCTTTGGCTAGGGTAAAAAATTTCAATAAACCATCAATGTACTTTCCCATATCTGCATAGAATGTGAGTTGAGCATGTAGCATGAGGAATTATACAAATCCTGACCCTCGATAGAAATGAATTATTATAGGAGTGTTAGATATGTGGAAAATATATTTTTAGGTAAAACAAAGGTTTCCAAAGAGATTAGATTCATCAATAGATGACATAATAATAACATTATATAGTATCTTTATAGGAAGAGAAAATATATTGGTTGGTGGTCTCTCCTCATTTAAGTGAAGATTGTATAAATAGGTTCTACACAAAAAATCATTGTTAAAATTTTAATTTTGTTCTAATTTTATAGATTTTTCATGACTATTCCTCTGATTCCAATTGTGATGCCCCTACCCTAAAAACACAGGGCTAGTGCCTAAAACATGGTGTGTATTTTTGTTTATAAAAAGATGCTAATAAAATTACACATCACATCCCATAAAAGAGGATCTTCTCAGTGTAGGTTATGAAAAACCAAATACAATTGATATATTTCTTCAAAACTATACAAGATAAGAATTATATTGTTTTACCACATAGAATAATTCAAGGTGAAAAATCTACTAATCATGTTAAAATAAATAAAAAATGTAGTGTGAGCACATTAATTCATTATAAGTGGTTTTGAGTATAATTAATAAAATACTTTATAAGAACATTTATTTAATATAATTATACTTACATAAAAAATCATAAAAGGAAACAACATTTCTTGTTGAAAATTATCATAATTTTACCAATAGTTTCTAGAAATAATTTTTAGATAAATATCATCCCCATGAATATATATATATATATATATATATATTGAAATGTTATAGGTAAAATGCATTTCAGAGTATGAAAACTAGTACAAAACATGCATCGAATGCTGTGTATTTGTCAGGATTTCATCCATAAAATTAAGTGTGACATGCAAGGATATAGGTAAATATTAGCACATGGAATAATAACTGCTTAGAATTGCACATGAAACAATATCATAAATCACTTATAAGATAAAATGAAATTCATGAAGTTCCAGATGAATATTTTAATTGTTGTATTAATGTTATTAAAATAGTTTCTATACTTAATTCATAATATATATGCTAAATATTTCCATTAATACGCCATGTACATTTGTGACCATAATAATTAGTACGAGATTATTAAACAGGGATATTATAATTGTTGAATAAACCCATTGTTGATTAAATAATACTCACATAATGTGGGGATATATACTTCAGTACAATCATAACATTCTGTCAAGTCCTCATGCCAAGACTATAGATTAATCATTCTGTGAAGGCCTTGTGTTATGAACTAGTTAGTCTTATGAGATCTATCGATGCATCAAGAGGATATAGCGTGCCTCACCCATCAAATAATAAGTTATATGAATTCTTTATATGTCTAAATTTCATTAAATAAATGTGTCCCATACCACATTGATTTATTAAATTTTGTGTTCTTTTAAATTTTTCCCATTCCACTTTGAATATATAAATTATCTCTCTTATTTAATGTGTCTCATACCTCTATGAATAATAAAATAATTAATCCATAGTTTATCATAAGTTATAAATTTTATATTTTTAACATTTTCTATATAAAATTAATCATGCATTAGCTATAAAAATTAATCTAAAATGTGCATGGTTTTTCATTTATACTTTAGGCTATGGGTATATCAAATTATAAATTACAAGTGTGGAAAAATACTTTTATACATGTGATGAAAAATGTCCCACATAAAATAATTTATTATATGGGTTTGTCACATAAAATAATAACTCATATGCTCTAAACCCTTGTCCGATGAATGTAAACATTTAATATTCTAAAATAAAAGTTTTTCAATATATGATAATTATTTATCATGTTTAAACTATAAACTAATGAGTGGAAGTGTCAAACATATTAAATCATAAAAATTAATTACAAATAGTGTACACTGTGGTGGATTTATCATGAATTAAAATTTATTATTTATAAATTCAATACATTAATTTCATGTGAGATATTAAAATGTAGGAAAATATTTAAAATCACTTCACTAACATGAGAGATTATTTAATTTTGATCTAACCTTATGTACTATCCTTTTATATGTTCTGATAATATTTAATGTTAATTATAAATACAGTTTTGTGTTTATTCATGTACATGTATATTTTTAACCAAAGATAATTCTATGATTTATCCAAAAAATAATTTATTCATTGAGATGCATGATGGTAATGTAAATCATAATAATATGGTGATGACTACATTTAATAATTTTTGGCACACAGTAAGAAAACATGTTTTTGTTTTTGTCTTCCAAAATAAAATTATATTTGTTATCATATAATCATTTAATACAAGAATTGGAAACGTATATTTCATAGTTTGATTACAAATTTAAAACATGTAGTAATATAAGCACTTGTATTTCACTACAATGTAGATTATCTTGAATTATTAGTCCCCTGGCATGATGTGGAAAAAAGAAATTATTATTATACTAATCATTTATCATCCATTTAGTATTTTCAATAAAAATAGTTAACTACATGGATGATCACATATGTAATTTTTAAAAGAGTCACCAAATGTTATATGAATAATTTTATACAAATATTCTTATTATAAAATATATTTTGATCAAATAAAATTATAATATTCAAAATAAAAAACCAAAAAAGGATAATAGCATTATGTATTATTAAAATAAAACATAACATGTATCTATATGTATTTTTTATAATTATATATATACATGTGAGTTTTCCATCAAGTATCAAAATAATAATTATATGGATAGGGATCACCTTTAAAAATACATGCATAACATAAGAAGAAAAGATACTTAATCATATTAAGATTAAAAACTATATACATGTATATATATAACAGTATATATATATAGTTTAGAGAACTCAAAAACCTCACTCAGTTATCCTTTTTAAAGTATAATTTTCAAAAAAACATCAATTAATTACGAATAATCAACACTTCAAAAACCCAATATATATTACGATTTTATGATTACATAAAATCGTATATACACATGGTTAATACATGGGTTTTTCATAACCAAAATAATGTTTGATAAAAACATAAAAGTATTATACATTTCATAATAATTATTTAATCACAAATATCAGTTATACGAAAACCTAAACCAAATTAGAATTAAAATCAATATACATATACATATAAAAATATATACTCAAATTGTATATATGGTTTTTTTATATTATAAATGAAGTTATAATAACCCTAAAATGTATTATATGAATATAGAACATCATTATATACAAAAATTCATCATTTGAAAAACATAAAAAAGAATAGGTTTTTAGTAATTAAAAATGTATATACACATATATGTTATATTTGGTCTAATCAATCACAAAACTATATAATCCCTTACATGTCATCAAAGATGAGGTTGAGTTAAGAAGATGTTAGAGAAAGGTTGGGAAGAGTAAAACACGTAGGTATAATTGTGAAATGAGGGTTTATAAAAGCAATATATATATATAGATATTATACAACAGTTTAAAAATAATATAAACAAAGTCAAATTATGGAATCCATATCCACCTGAATCAAACTATAACTGAAAATAAAAAAAAACATTGATTACTCTAGACTGTGAATAAATCCGTCTTTTATAATATATATATATATATATTACCAAAAACATACAGGATACACAAAATAGGTTTGCATTAAACTACTACGTCCAAGGAATCCTTGTGGAAAGACGAACCAGATCAGTCAAAGGAGAGAGATAGAAGGACTCATGCGTTGAGGAAGAAACAATGGAAAGGGGGATAAAAGTCTACTAGTGTGTCATAAGGAAGAATAAGAAGAAAGGAAGAAGAAGTGGAAAAAGTTGGACGACCATAATCAATCGAGTAATATCAGATGGCTATGGTGGTTCGGTTCCATTTAAAAAAATAAGAAGAGTAGAAATTATATGCATCCTGATCTGATGGCTAATGAAAATCATGGAATAAAGAAGCTATGTTGGAGTTCGAAGGCTAGATAGGATCATAATGCTAAGATCTTGCGTTGTGAGAACAGACGACCTGGATTAGATTTACAAGATATATGTTGATCCCATATCCAAACAATAATGTTTTCAGTACATAATAATATATATATATATATATGACACCACATTCATTTTGATGACACAAACACAAATCGAGAGGTTCATACACATGATACCCCCACCAGCGGTCCTTGGCCACCCTCACCTACGTTGGTGCATGACCTGCCACACCCCGTACTCATGCCTGACCTGGACTACCCATGGGCCTATGTGCGACTCAGAATTCACCATGCTTGATCTCGGCAGAGGCCTGACTTCAGTTGTCTAATTGAGAGGCTCATTATGAAATTAAGGGATTGGACTTTATGGATGCCCTCGGTTGGGTGGGGTACTCACCAAAATTTTTATAGAAATTTATTCTACCAAAAATGTAAAAGAACATAATATACATATAAATAAATTTAGGCCATTATAAATTTATTTTATATGTTTTTATTTGTTTAATGTTTTAATAAAATTAAATTTATAATTACAACATCATTTAAAATTTTCATTACTTTTGTAAATTTATATTAAATTCAATAGAAACATCATGGTTAATATATATTATAAATTCAAATATAAAATATATCTCTAGTTAAAATGATGTAATTATTTAACCAATGTTATATAAAAATGAAATAATTTATGCATTTTAAAAAAAAATAAATTCATAAAATAATTATATACATAGAATAATTGAAATAGTCAAAATACAGAACAGTTGTAAAATTTTATGTCTTTTACCAAAACCAGTCATCACCTAAATCTCCCAACACCTATTATCAATCATATTTATCTACAACGGTTACAAGGACATATAAATACTTTTTTAGTGTGTTGAAAACAACAATAACTATTTCGGATTATAATAATTGTGCTCTATATTCCATTAATGCTTTTTACTGTATCCATAGTACATTCCATAATGTAATTAATTATGATTTACTTGGAGGAAATTCAAAATTTACAAGGGATAGTAGTTTTGTTTATTGGTCTTCTTGAGATCTTGATTGGCCTTCAAGTAGGAATTCAAGGTTATTAATGGTCTTCTATCCTTTTTTCAATTTAATGTTTCAATGTTTTTTTGGAATATAATATTTCTTTTGTCATTATTAAATAATTTTTTAGATGGAAACAATAAATTAAAAACAATAATAATACCATTTATCAATATAACTAATAAATTTATATTATTACAAATATAAATATGTTTGGGGTATCCCATGAACTCACATACACACTTTATCATT
This sequence comes from Viscum album, assembly GCA_963277665.1. NCBI lineage: Eukaryota > Viridiplantae > Streptophyta > Magnoliopsida > Santalales > Viscaceae > Viscum > Viscum album. The sequence continues at coordinate 792,228,046 of OY728138.1, read as the reverse complement.
GATGATAATTATGACTTATTCCCCAATAGACATGTCTATATTCCAAAAAATACTTGGCGGGAATAGAAGAGACTGTCTCTTGCTACTAATTAGGATGTAAATACAAGTATTTCAAATTTCAATCATTACATATGACACCAACATTGGTGTATAGGTAATAAAAATAAAATAGTTGTGTTTGTTACTAAGTTTTTTTGTTACCAAAATGTTAAGTTAGAACATTAAATAATAGAAATTTTTTTATAGTAGTTTTGTGTTCCTTAGTAAAAATGTGATAATTTCAATATGGTTATTGTGTCTGGATTACTTCGATTGTATTGAGGACGTGATCTTATATGGTTGATCAATGATAATATAATGATGTTATCTCATTTTATTAATTTTATCAAGACTAGTTATGTGGATGATCTTGGAAGGATCTATGTTTGGGAGATTACCTAACATCATGGAGTTACACATACTATGGTATCAGATAAGGATTATTGTTTTTCATTATCATATTTGATAATTTTTCAGAAAGAATTGGGAACCAATGTACTTATAAATACATAAAACCACCCTACATAAAATAGTTACTTTTAGTATAAAATATATCTATTAGAGGACATGTTTCAAACATGTGCCCATGATTTCTAAGGATCTTGGGAGAGACATGTACGTAGGAAAAAAGGATACTATAACAACAATTTTTTGGAATCCATAAAAATATATCCTTGTGATTCTTTATAAGGTAAGACATGATGGTCAAATTTTTTTCTTGTTTGAGGTAGTTGAGGAACACAACTTGGACATAATCTCATTTCAGATTGTTCATATCATATTTAGATGATCAGGATGAAAATGTGTATTCCCCAATCCAGGGTGTCTTCTTATGCAAATCACTATCAGGGACCTCTATTTTTATAGGCCATTGATCAGTTATTGTAGAATATATCAAAAAGACTTGGGAATCAACAATATATAATTAAATCATAGATTTCGCATCATTTGGTCATACCTTTTGTGGTTGTGGAGAGAGTGAGACCGACACCCTATATTCTATAGTCACCTCAGTATAATTGGGATTTTTATGAAATATTTCATGGTTAAAATTACCTATAACTAATCCAACATGTATTAAATCATTAATCCTTATACGGTTGAGTGAGATGTGGATTTTACCTTTAGAGAGATTGCTATTTTTATAATGGATCTAATCATGGTGGCTCTATGAGGGTTCTTTGTTCCACTTATATGTGTTTTGTTGAGCCCTAGATGAAAATATGATGACACATGGTACTGTGATGCTAATATATGTTCTTAGTGTCCTTAAAAATTGTTAGATATTGAACTTATACCATTTGAAGGGAAAATTGGGGATGAGATGTTGTAATCTAAGGAGGATGTGACAACAAGGATATTCATATATGGTACATACAATTTAATTAATGTTACTAAACGTTCTATTTATTATTATAAATATTTCTAATGGAATAAAGAATGTCTCTAGAGATTATTGCACTTGTACATTTCCCAAATATCTATTATTCCGAGAAAACATGGGAGGATAATTGTTAGAATGTTGTAATTACTTACTATACTACTCCAATCAGGCGTTAATATAATAGTGAAACACTATTTTTATAAACCATGAAAAGGACATTTTGGTTGTAAAAGGATGAAATATATGGTATACACCAGTTGAAAATAGTTTCTTTTAAATTTTTCTCCATGTTGTGTGGGGTTCATCACCTAAATAGTTGGGTGTTTATGGGTTTTTCATGATTTGGAAATCCTTGAAACTGAATGTTGATAATATTTAAAATTTGGGTGAAAATACTGTTTCCACATTAAATTTTAAAGAAACCCCGATATTTTTTTATTCTCAACACAAACATCCCTATTTTACACACTCATTCAACCCCTAAAGATTCATGCATGGGCTTTGATTCTGTTTCTTTTTAGGACCTATTTTTGCATCATTTAATGTCATTTCGGGTCACCATCAGTAAGATCTCCATATCATCAAACCCTTTTATTTTTTTTATTCCAATCAGTGGGGTTATTTTTTCGATCATATTCCTTATTTGTATGGTGTTTTTTATTTTTTACATTAACATAATATACAGACCAAAACAATGGTTGAAAATGGATGATTGTTCCTCCACCATCATATGAAAGGTTGGCTACTATACATCCCTAAATTTCATAATAATTATGACTATTTCTATTGTGTCCCAGACTAGTTTCATTAAGTGTTTCTCTAAAAACCCATCCTTAAAAATTACATAATCTTGAGTTTTAGTTAAGAATTTATATTTTTCACATTGAGGATATTTTCTTGATTAAAATTTCAGATAATTACGCCTAAAATACTACTTAACAACTCAATTATGAAAAAGAAAATAGGAAACAAAAACAAATACAATTAAGTGTAATAAAACAACGAAATAAAATGTAGCACTGTGCATATTTTAATCACATGAAAATATTTAAAAAAAATCTTATCTTTATTTATAAAACATACACATTTCATCTTACCACTTAAAATCATATGATTCCATTACAACTCTATAGAAATAATAAATCAAAAAAGAAAATTCGTGGAATCCATATCATTCTTTCATTATAACATTCACAGTTACATAGGTTGTAACCTCCATTATTATGTTTAGAATAAAAATCACAATATATTTCCTAAATCTCAAAGGATAAACTCAATAATATAAATTTTTCTCATTATTCAATGCATTAGAGAGATAACATGGGTTCCCTCGCACTGAGTTTATCATGGAACAACCCCTATACGTATATAATTCCCCATAACCAAAATAAAATCACAACCCATAAATCATGAATAAATAATAACATAACCACTTTGAAATCACCTATCATTTTTAAAAAGATGCACACTCATAAATGAAAAAATGTAATAATTAATAGTTTAAACATTAATGGAAGAATCAAAATAATAAATCAACATTGAATATAGATTTTTGGTTAAATACGTATAAACAAAAAATAAACCATTCAATGCTTCTAATGTTATCAATACATTTTTAAAATAAATTAAAACATTTAAAATGAATAATTTGGTATCAAAGTGTCCCATTACACTTTGAATTTATGAAAGAAATTAAAAATTTGAAACACTCATGTCCATATAAATAAATCCATAAAAATATTTTTAAAACAAGTACATAATATAAATATTTTTATAGTAATTAATCATCAAAAAAATAAGATATTTTTAGTTATAAATTCCATTACCTTGAGTCGGACTCATCACATACAATCATTATATTCCTGAGTATTAAAATTAGTTTAATTATTTAATTTCATTTGAAAATTTTTAATGTTTACTAATATTTTATATCACTCATTACAATGATATGACAATTACATAATTATTTAAGTTCATCTCAGACATTTTGTTCACATTCTAAACATGGGTTGGAAATCAACTTAGTGTGATTTCAATAGTTTATATAGTCCATGGTAAATTGGATAAAAATATTATTCATGAACCAATAATCACCTTTTTATATCAATAATACCTTATAACTACTTTCATTAAAAATTGAAGTGTAAAATAACAATATTTCCATCATGGAGATGGTGAGTCGTACATACACATGACAAACATATTTGATTTTTAATGATCATTAAAGAAGGAATGTAATTATCATTATATCATTAAATATATATAATAAAATTATTATAATAATATTAATTATTTAAATATACCTATATAAATCATACAATGGATGAGGTATATAAAAATGATTCAAATTGCATCATGGAGGTGATAGTTCAAACATACGAATGACCGACATAATCATTTTTGTGTGGAAGGAAAGTTAGAAGTTAATTGATATATTATTCAATTATAGTGATAAATATGTCATGAGTATCATATATAATCATTTATTCAATCATTATAAAAATTATTGAGAGATGGTAGTGAAAAATGAACTATATCAGTTCGAGAGGCGGTGGTCCGCCATTCCCATGAATGACAAGTTCTTTCCCCATTTCACGGAATTGGAGAAGGATTTAGATGATGAAATTAAAATAATATAATCACAGTATATTGATGATTCTATATAATTCATTTCATCATGGTTGAATAATATTTAATAAAATATAAAGAAAAAATAATATTGAAATACTTTATTAAAATTTTGCCCTTCCTTCGGATGTTCACCTTTCATAAGAACTTAACACATCGAACGAGGGTGTTCTGCCTAAACTATATCCATAAGAATATTGGAATGTATTCGAAAAAGGGGTTAGTGTAGGGATTGGGTGAATGAATTTTTTTTTATGTTTAAGGAATATAGATGAATGAGTTCTATTTTATAGGAGAGGGGAGGGGTACTATAGGAATTATAAAAAAATTTAATTTATATAATTTAATTTAAAATACAAATGCGTCGAAATTTATTTTTAGATAAAATATAGGATAAATATGGATCAAAATATAATAATAAAATGAAAATTATACATGTTTTAATATTTTTCTCAATTATTATATTATGTTTTATTCGATTTTAACTCTTACCGTTTTATCAAGTAATTTACACTTTAAGATATAAAATAATATCCATAATATGAAAAACGAAAAATGAATGATTAATGAATGAAATATTATACTTATAAAAACTAGATTTCCTATGATTTTATCTTATTAAATATTGTAAAATTTAATAAAATATATTTAACTTTAAAATTAAAATAGTCTAATTTTTTACACTATTCATTTGATGACATTTTCAAAATATAATAACAAAAATAGATGATCATGAAAAATCAATTTAATAATTCATAACAAGTAAATTTAATCTATAAAATTCAAGGATTGAATAAATTAAGTGAACTTTTATTAATTTTAAAATTTATAATATCATTTATTTAATTTTTTCATTTATAAAGAAATTACTACATCAGCATTGTGTCTCCATTAAAATTAATTAATAATTACCTCAAAATTATAAATAAATTACCATGATGTATTAAATAATTTTATCTTTATAAATACTATTTGAATTTGAATATATCACATACTTATCCCCATTTTACAATTTTTATTGTTTTTATAAGCTTGATTAGGATATCTTGGTGATTACATAAAATAAAATATTATAAATTTCATAATCATTTCCACTCAGATTAAAAAGTACACAATTTCAGACCAAGGATTGTCTTAGTGAACGATAACTCATCCCATAATATTAGGACAAGTGTTAGTGTAGTCTTATAAAATTTATAATATTATTTTAACATAAAATTACCCAATTTACCCTTAATATTGGTAATAAAAATATTATTACAGTTACAATTCGTAATGTACAAAGGTAAAAGGGAGCTATTTACATAATTTGGAACATTTTTTAAAAATATGAAATCCATTTTTCCAAATTAAAAAAAATTAATGGGTAGAAATTAATTAATAATTATTCTCATTGAAATGATAAAACATGGTTTTAATGTAAAACATTCAAAAGGTCACATAGTTTTTATATCCAATTTAAATGTGAAATTGTTGAAAATGACCAAAAATTAATTATATTATAAAATAATAATCTTATTATAGCATAAAATCAAGTAAAAGGGTAATGTAACTATATAATTAAAATAGATGAAAATATGTTTAGAACTAAAATGTAGTATATTTCACGGTTCATTGAAAAGGAATATTATTAAAAAAATACCAAAAAATTTCCAAAGTCAAAATTATTGTCTCTATTATAAATAATAAGTTTATTTTTCCTGGTAGTAATTATAAATTATAGAAAAAAACTATTTAAAATGGGTATTCCATTGAAAGTCTATAAAATGATTTTGTTTTTAAAATCATACTTTTATGCGTAAAATTGATTTAGTTATTATATTAAATCAAGAAAACATATAAGATAAATTTTAAACTATATATTAAAGTTTATTTTTTATTAATATAATCCAAAAAGAGTGATTTGTTTATTTTATTACCATATTTATTCTTATTTAATAATTTTTAATAAAAACACAACCTTTATATTCAATCAATTTTTATTTTCATTTCTAATAAATTTTAAACCAATTGGTAATTATGTAAACACGTTTAACCCCTATTATCATAAATTCGTTAATATTGTTCATTATCTCCATTCTAACTATTATATTATAAATAAAGAATTAAATAATAATTTTTCATTGGTTTATTAATCTCAAATTTGAATATGAAGTATGATATCGAACATAGTTATTTTTTGTTTAAAAAATATTTAATGTTTCATTCTATCCACCCCATTTTGAAATTGTTTACTACAAATTTGAATTCAGATTTGGTAAGTGAGGTATGAATATTCAAAATAAAATTATTGAAATATCACATAAGAAAAAGGATTAATAAAACTGCCACTTTATATGAATGAAAGTAAAGTATGATGGTTATCTGAGATAACACATAATTTCATTTCATGTATAAAAACAAGGATATGGAATATAAATCTTTCCATCATTTTTTTGATGTAGAGTAATAAAAAAACATGTTATAAGAATGTTAAAAATCACCAAACAATAAATTTTTGAAGGGTTAAATGCTCTTTGATTTCATATTTGGATCGGTAAATGGAAAAAAATTTATTTTATGATCTAACACATAATTTTTTGTACCTCATTTATTAAATAGACTAATATAATAAAGAAATATATTTATTAACTAGTTGAGTTTTATACTTTAATAATGTTTCAATAAAATCTTAATTTTTTCAAGTTGATTTTTTTTCAAAATTGATTCATATTCTAGAGAATCACATAATCAAAAAATTATTAACTATCTATTAATAATATCTTGAAAAATTTACCAAAACCAAATAGAATAGCATAAAATAACAGAAATCCCCAAATATAGAAAACTTTAAAAGAAGAATGACATCTTTCAATCTTTAAAATTACACAATAATACCTAATGTTCAATAAAGAACATTCAACTCTACATAAAATAAATCAAAAAAAATTCTAGGTTATTGAAAACCCAATATAAATTGATCCAATAATATTCTAAGAAATATTTTATCATTTCTCTACAAAAAACATCAATAAAAATTAATGTCTCAGAGAAAAATAATAATTTCCTAAATCAAAAAATCTAATAGATTTTCTAATTATTTACATAATTAACAAAAATCGCCATAACCCAAAAATTAAATCATAAATTCATCAAAAATAAAATTCAACATTTAATTTCTCAAGTATAATATATATAATTCTTTTTACCTTGATCTTATAGGATTCTAAAGATTGTAATTGTCTTCCAAATGAGCATTCATCAATTAATCCCCAATATAATTTTCCAATAAAAGGGATATAAATTTGTTAATCACATGTTACAAAAATAAACTTATTATTCTTCCATCAACTCACTTAACCAAAAATGAAAATTAATACTAACCAGGGACTTCAAGTTGGCCCGTGGTAAGTGATTCACCCTTGTGGCCCTTTGGTTGTGGGTTCGATTCCTGTGGACCTGTCTGACACAACGGGTTATCACCCATCCTATGGTATTACATTTTTATATAACTAAATAATTAATGAATTATTTTAAAATTATAAGAACCTTATCAGGTTTTACCCTCAATTTTTATCTTTTACCTTTCATTTTTCATTCAAAAAAGCAATAACCCAAAATTACCTAAAAGGTGAATGCCTCCAAAATTTTCCATTAGTCACCTTAAAATTTCATAACAAAACACCATCAAAAGGGTTAAAAATAGAAACAATAAAATAATATACTCATGATGATATCCCAAACACTTTTAAAAACATAATAATCGTCAAACATGTCTAGACCATCATATGATACCAACTATAATGAACAGACCATAAACATTGCATAATTTATATTTTTAGCAAGAATTTAATTTTTTTTCTCAAATATTATGCATTAATATCTATAGTTCTAGAGGTTCTTCCACAAATATTACATAATAACTAAAATGTTATATAGTTTACACTATAACTCAATATCCATTTTTTCACAAAATAAAACAGTCTAAAATAAAACATTAATTTTTTCATGATTAAAATATTCACAGCATTATTCTTGACATCATAATTTATCTTATCCCTCATGATACCTTGCTATTTTTTTAAAAAAAATGGGATGAGCCCAAAAATTTCAATAATGTTCATAAAAGAAGAAAACAAACTATTAGTCCATGAATATTTTAAATTCCTATAAATATTTTTCAAAAAATCATACATTTAACCCACTAAACCTAAATCATTTTATCTTACCACATAAAATCAGAAGATTTATTTAAAAGTACATAGAAATCAAAAAATTTAATGGTAAAAATATATATCCATATCATTTTTATATTTTCAATTTCCCAACTACAGAGGGTGTAACCATCATGGTTATATTTGGAAAACCCATCACAATATATTCTCTAAATCTCTTAGGAGAAACAAAACTATTTAACTCTTTCTCATTACCCAATGCATCAGAGGGAAATCATGGGTTCACCTTCCGTCAATTTATCATGTAACCACCTATATACTTAAACAATTTCAAATAACCAAAATAGAATCAAAACACATAAATTAGGAAAAAATAATAACATTTCCACATTGAAATCACTTTTCATTTTTACAAATTCGTGCACTCAGAAATGAAAACACTATAAAAATAAAGCATTTAAACGTGTAAAGGAAGTATAAAAATATTATATTAAAATAAAATAATGAAATTATACTCATTACATATATGTAACGAATTATACATTATATTTTATTGAAATAATCAATCCATTTTAAAACAAAATGAAAAAATTTTAAAATAATTATTTTGATTCAATGTTTCCCATTACAAATAGAATTATTTTTTAGGGAATTATAATTTTAAAACATTCAGGTCTATATAAATGAATCCTAAAAACCATTTTTAAAATTTGATATAATATATAAATATTTATAAGAATAAATCTATATTAAAATAAGGTTTTTGTTAAAAATCCCTTACCTGAAGTCCGACTCATCTTGTATAATATTTATCTTCATGAATAGTAAACAAAGATTAATTATCTAATTTATTTATAACCTTTTTCATTTTAATTATTATTTATATATCACATGTTACTATGTTATAAAAATTACATAATTATTTAACTTCCTTCCATATATATTATCGATATTCAGTACTTCACATGAAAATGAACATAGTATGATGTTAATAGTCCATGTGGTCATAAGTACACTATCTCCACAATAATATTCATTAAAAATAATCACATTTCAGTTTTTAAATTATACCTTTAAATACATTCATTGATTTTGGATATGAAAAATGAATTATGTTTCCATCTTGTTGATTGTAAGTCGTACGTATGCATGAGCAACATTTTCAATTTTAATGATCATTAGGGAAATTAGTTAATAATAAATTTATCATTAATGATTTATAATAGCATTATAAACATAGTATTAATCATTTATATAAAATTATATAAATCATACAAAAGATGTGGTGAATAAAAATGAATCATATCACTTCGTGGAGGAGATAGTTCGCACTTATGCACAAACGACACTATCATTTTTATGTGCATGTAATGTAGAAACATAATTCATATATTATTCAATTATAATGATAAATATTTCATGAATATAATATATAAACATTTAATAAATAATTATAACTAGTCAAAAAATATGGTAGTGAAAAAACCTATATCGATTCAAGAGGTGGTAAACTGTCATACACAAAAATGAAAATCTCATTTACCATTTGATGGAATTGGAGAATGATTTAAGTGATGATATTAACATGTTAACATGTCATTATATTGATTATTATAGACTTATTATTTCATCATCGTGGAAGATAATGTTATGTAAGATGAGGAAGACCCAAAATAGAAATACATAATTAAAATTCTAATCTTTCCTTCGGATTATCACCTTTCATAACACCTTTACACATATAAGGGGGTGTTCGGCCTAAAATAAAGAATATAGAAGATGTGGAGGTATTCAATTAATGTTTTTTTAAGGTATTGTCCAAAAATAAATGTTGTTAAGTTAATGTAATAGAGATTAATGGGTTCCCATTTATTGGACAAGGGAGGGCCAATCTTAGAATTATTAAAAGTATCAAATCAATAGAAATTCATTTTCTATTCTAAATGGTTAAAAATTGAATTTATTAAAGTAGTTGATAAATATGGGTCTAAATATAATCATATACCAATAATAATTAAATTTTAAATATTCTTTTCATCCATATATTTTTTAACCCATTATTACTATTTCCATTTTATTAGGTAATTTACACTTAAGCAGTTACAATAATTACTATAAAAAAAATCCAAGGAATGGGTAATTTGGAAAATATTTGGATTATAGAAATATTTTAATGGTTAATAATGTATTTTATATTTTAAAATACCAATAGTTTAAAATATAACTCCATTCATTAATTGACATTTTAAAAATATCCTAACAAAAAGTTAAGTTCGTACCAACTATTTTACATCATTACCATCATCTAATATTCATCCATAAAAATCATGGATGGAATAAATTATTTCATATTATATTTATTTTATTATTTATAATATATTTAATTTAATTTAAGCATTATCTAATAAATTATTGAATCATCGATATGTCATCATTTAATTTAACTATATATTTCCTAAAAATTAAAAAAAAAATTACCATGCTATAGTTAATAATTTAACATTATAAAGAATATTTATTCTCTATGATAGAAATTATATATCCCCATGTGAATATTTTTTAGTTATGAGATACATGATTGTGACATCTTGGTATTTACATTAAATGAAATGTTATAAATTTCATAATCACGGAGAAGTTGCTTACAAAGGCCTCAATTTCGGACCATTTATTGTCTTTACATAAAAGAAATCTTCAAATATGATTACTAAATTATTTTGGGTAGTTTTATAATATTTATAATATTATTTTAACCTTTAATTACCTGATTCACTCTTAAATTCTATATTTCAAATCATAATGTCCAAATAATTGAAATAGGTCACTTTCATTTTTGGAACATTATAAAAATAACATTAGTAATTATTTTTAATTACACGATTTACCCATTGACATGGAATTATAAATAATTACTAACAGTACTATTCATAATGTACCAAAATAAAAGGGACCTATTTACAAAATTTGGACTTTATGATTCCAAATATATAATCAAATTTTCCAAATTCAACCTATAGAATTGGAAGAAATTCATTAAAATTTAATCTCATATATGGACTTAGAAAAGGGGTTTTTAAAGTAAAACAATCAAAATTTCACATTGTTTTTTTATCCAATTTCAGAATCGATTTGATTAAACAAACCTACATTGTAATAAATTTTAAAAAAATAATATATCTATACATTACAACCATGTTAAATAATAATGTAATTATATAAAAAATTTATACAATAAATAAGTTATGAATTAAAATTTAGTATTATCATTATTCATTAAAAATGAATATTATCAGAAAACTACAAAAAAAATTCCAATGTATAATTTTATTTCTCTCTTCCAAATATGAAGTGTATTTTTTCAATTATAATTTTAAAAAATTAATATTACTATATATCAAATGGGTTCTCCACAAAAAGGTTGTTAAAATACCTTATTAAAAAATTACTCATTTTATGCGATAGATTGAATTTATTCTTATATTATATCGAGAAAAAATATTGGATAAATTTTCAACATTATAATTATTTATATAATTCATTAATATAATCTAAAAAGTATTATTAGAATATTTCATAAAAACAATTATTTTCATTTAAATGTTTTCCCTAAAAACACATCCTTTATATTCAATTTGTTTTTATTTTTGTTTATAATTAATTTTATAACAAATGAATCAATATATAATCATGTTTAAACCATATATTTATAATATAATTAATATTTTTCATTCATGCCATTACAATGGATATGTGATAACTATAAAATAAAAAATTATTATTTAGTTATTCGATTAAGATCAATGTGATGTATCATGTACGTTATCAAATAATGTGTTTATCTCTAAAAACTCAGGATGTTAATTTCTCCCCCCTTTTAAAAATCGTGTCCCCACAATTTGAATTTATGGTCGAAATCTATGGTATGAATTCTCAAAATAGCTTTATATCAATACCACATTGTAAACTGATTAATAAAACCATAAAAAATTGAATTATAAGAATGTGAAATGGTCTCATGAGATAATACATACTAGGATTTCATGTATGAAAACATTTATTTCATATTAGGAAAAGTAAGTAGAAAATGGTTTGGGTTTATGACCATGCTCATAGAGATTTTGAATTCATTTACTATATAGACTATGATCATAATGAAAAATATTTACTTAAAAAATATCATTTCATACATTAAATTTTTTTTACCAAATACTCATCTATTTAAAGAAACATTTCTTCCACACCTTAATCACTTTATAGATAATCAAAAAAACCAATAAAATATCAATTATATATTCATACATGGGGAATTAACCAAAACCATGAATTTTTTTATAAAATTAGAGAATTTTTCATATGTAATAATTATTAATGGAAGAATGAATGATTTTAATATCCAAAATTAAATATGAATATCCAAATATAATCAGGGATTATTCAAAAATCATTAAAATTCATCAAAAATATTCTAGTAATTGAAACTCAACAATTACCAGATGGTGTAATATTTCATGTGAAATTTTAACATTTTTCCCCAAAAAACATTACTCACTCTTGACGAGTCATACAAAAATTTAATTTCCTAAATTAAATAATCTCCAAGATATTAAAATTATTTCCATAAAAAACTAGAGTCAAAATAATTCCGTAATTAAAACATAAATTATCCCAAAATATAATACAATATTAACGTTCTACAATAAAATCACATAGTATTCTATTTACCTTGATCATAGAGGATTCTAAATTTTTTTAATATCTTCGAAATAAGCATTCATCACTTATTCCACAAAATCATTTTTAAATAACACGGGTATCGATTTGATAAAACATAAGTTCCCAAAATCAACTTTTTTATATTACATTGACTCATTTAACCAAAAATAAATAGTCATACTAACGAGGAACAACAGGTTGTCCAGTGGTAATGGATGCACACATGTCGCTCTTTTGTTGTGGATTCTATTACCTTGGGCTTGTCCGATGAGATGGGTTTTCACACATCCGGAATGATTTCCATTTAATAAAACTATAAAACTCCAAATAAATTATCAATATCTCAAAAACTCATAACATGTATTAACCTCTAATTTTATCTTATACCTTCCATTGTTCATCCTAAAAGGTAATAACTCATTATTACATCAATAGTGAAACTATAAGAAAATTAAAAGTCCCCATAAAATTTCATAACATATAGCCTCAAAATGGATTATAAGACAGTAACTATAAAATTATATAGTCATGATGAAATCCATAAATCTTTAAAAAAACATTTTATTCGCCCAAGTTGTTTAGAAAATAATCTGATACCTACTGTTAGGCATCATCCATAACATTACATAATATTATGTTTTAGGTAAAAATTTAGTTTATTTATCATTGAGTATGCTTTATATATTAGGTTTATAGAAAAATATGCCATAAATATTACATAAAAACTCAAATATTCAAAAGTAGAAACTTTTAATCACTGTCAATGTTTTAACAACGTAAAGCATTCAAAACAAAATAGTATATGTTTTTATAGATAAAAATATTTATAACATTGATCCGGGCATCATTATTTATCTTACACATCCTTATTACCTTTGAGGAAAATTTAAAACATGGGATGATCACAATGATATTATTAAGTGTTATAAAATAAGGAATGCAATTGTTAGTCTATGGATATTTTAAACTCATGAAATAATTTTTTTCAATATCATAATTTTCACACATAAAACCTAACATAATTATCTTATATCATGAAATAATATAAAACCCTTATATATCCATATAAATCCAAATTCATAAAGGTAACTCATGGCATCAATTTCATTTTATCGTTGTAACTTTATAGTTACATTGGGAGTAACCTTGATGGTTACGTTGGGAATACTCATCAGAGTATATTCCAAAAAGAACTTATGAGAAACCCTATTGTTTAACTTCATATGATTTCCCAATTAATCAATGATCTATCAAGGGATTGTCTACCCTCATTTTATCATTGAACCACTCGTATAGATAAACAGTTCCAAATAACCAAAACATAAGAACAACACATAAATCATGCATAAATAATAACATTACCACTATAAAATCACTTCTCATATGTATAAAGTATCATAGTCATAAATGAATACACTATATACATTAAAAGTCTAAAATTTAAATGGAATCATAAAAACTTTATATAGACATGAATGTAATGTATTTGGTTCACAAGGTACATTTTCAAAATAAAAAATTACATGTTATTGTAATAATCATTCCATTTTTAAAAAAAATTAAACATTTAACAAGAAGTACATTATATCAGTGTGTCCCATAAAACATTGAAATTTTTTAATGGAATTAAAATTTCAAAACACTCATTTCATATTAATAAATCCTTAAGACCATCTTATGAACATGGACATAAAATATGATGAATTGAAAAATTATAAACCATCAAAACATATAAAGGAGGTTTTTACTTAAAAAGTATCTTACTCAGAGTCTGAGTCATCACAGACACTTTTTATCATCATGAATAATAATATTAAGTTATTTATATATATTCTAGAGAACATTTTTAATTTTCCTATTAATTTAATATCACTTATTACAATGTTATAACAAATAAAAATTTATTTTTGATCTTCTAAAATGTTTTGTCGATATTCGGTACTAGAGTCAAAAATGAACTTGGTATGATGTCAATAGTCTATGTGGTAATAGGTCCATTATCTCCAAAATAATATTAATGACATATTAAAACTTTTATATATTATTTATTACTTAAAATATTTTCATAATATTTGGATATAAAAAATTAACAATGTCACCATCATAGAGACGGTAAGCCGTACATACGCATCACTACCATTTTAATTTTCTAATGATCATTATAGATAAAGGTTGTTTATAATTTTATACTAAAAAATTGATCATTAAATTATTTATATCATTTTAATCATAAAATATACTTATATAAATCATAAATTAGATGCGGTGAATAAAAACTAATCACCATGCTTTGTGGGTGTGGTATTTCACACCTATGCACGAACAACGTTATAATTTTTTTGTGCACGTAATGTAAGAAAATAATTGATATATTACACAATTATAATAATACATATTTCATTAGTATCAGATATATACATTTATTTTATCCTTATAATTATTAAATTGATATGTTAGTGAAAATCATAAAATTTCGGTTCGTGAGAAAGTAGTCCTCCATACACACAAATGAAAATTTCATATACCATATGATGGAATTCGAAAAGGATTTATATTATGATATTCATATAATGAAATAAAATTATATTTATCATACTAGATTTATTATTTCATTAGGTTGTAATAATATATGAATGAAATAATGAATAAATCAAATAGAAATACCAAATTAAAAAAAAGTACCTTTCTTTTGGATGATCATCATTCTTAACAGCATAATGCCTATAATGAGAATGTTATACTAAAAATAAGTCATATATATAGTGGGTGGGTATTGTTGTAAGGTTTTTGGGAAGGGATTGGTAGAACCAAAAAATTTAAGTGTAATTAATAGAGACAAATTAGTTCTCTTTTATTGGAGTGTCTTGGCGAACTCTTGGAATAATAAAAATTATTAATATAAATTCATATGGTATTCTAAGTTTGTAAAAATTGATATTTAAGAAGATATGAAGAAAATGGGTTGACATATAAATAAATGACAATTAAACATGTTTTATTTTTTTTCATCCGTATCTTTTCGTTTTTACCCATTTAATTCCTAACCATTTTATCATGTAATTTACACTTTTTTGTTAAAAAAATCATTATAACATGCCAACAGAACAATTAATTAGTAATTAATGATATATCAAGACTAATATTAAATATTTGGCCGAATATTGTATTTTTTTTAATATTAAAACATTTAATAAAATATTTTATATTTTATAATACCAATACATTAAATTTTTTCACTATCCTTTAATTGAAATTTTAAAACAATCATAAAAGAAATGTAATTTAATAAAAATTCCTTTAAATCATTAACAAAATTTTCAATTCATCCTTAAATTTAGTGTATGGAATCAATTATGCTATATTATATTTTTAGTATTTGTAAAATCCTTTATTTGATTCTTTATTTAATTAAGATATTGCAGTAATGTCATTATGTCACTATTTAATAGTTGATTGAATTCATGTTAAACGTTCTGCAAATCTGAATCATGATATCTATTCCTTCTCTTTAGTTTCTGGTTCACCTTACATAAATGATATATTATTTTTATTTTGAATAAAATAAAATAAAAGACCTGATTTTTATATTCCAAATATTTATGGTCATACAACACCAGAACACACAACATGTATTCAACAGTACAAGCCTTGTAGTCAATATTCATTGCATCAGATTAGTCCGCCAAACTGAGAGACATGTTGGAATATTTTTATGTCTTAATTAACTCCATGTGTTGATAAGGAATAGGTGTCACACTGTTTTCAAATTACAATCCTTGTGGCCCAATGGACACGACATGTTGTCCCTTCGGGTTATGCTTGGACCATGTACCCCATACACAGATTTCCCTGGTGGAGACAACGTAATGAGGAACTACGCAGTGTGTGACCCACTAGACAAGTAGTGTACTCTGACAATTTCTGAATTACACTCACACTCCATTTCCTTGGGTGTGTACTTTGGATAGACGGTGAAATATAGTACATGCTGTGTAGTTGGAACTACATGTCGTGTACACATCCAAATTACGCTAATTTATTAAAATTTAATATTAAAATATAAAAACCCTTGAGATGTGTACCATCGTTCGAGTGTAAAGCTAAGTCACAACACGTGATAAGTGTTTTATATATATGTGTTTGATTTATGATCGTTTCAAAATTCATTTCTACACATTGGGTAGTTATGAATAGGAATTCACTGGGTTTCCTCCAAGGTACATGTTACATAATAAGATAATTTTTAATTTATTTGTTAGTTTAAAATTATGATGGATGAGAATCATAAGGAAATTAAAAAAATGGTTTAAGATGAAAGGATTGATTAATTAAAGATAATTATTAATTTATTCGATCATGATATATCTTAAAAAAGAATGATTAAAGAAATGAATTATACTTTTATTTATGTATAAATAATTTTTCATGTATGGATGATCATGAGTTAAACCAATACCATTGTTGTGAATGGCTTCCGTTTATTTATTTTTTAAATTTTTTGGGATGCAAGCCTTCACCTCCAAATAATGTAGGGCATGCATGCCCAAGGATTCTTTTATGAAAACCCCATTTTACCCCTCACAAACATGTGAGTTAAAAAATGGCATATGTAATGGATGGAACTCCCATGCTAGGGGTGGCGATTAATGTTGAGTAAAGATGAAACCAATCCTAGGAGATATCGATGTGGATATGTGGAAGCTATAAACATGAACCCAAAGGTTCAAGGTGTTTCTTCCCTAGGTCAGGGTCAGTTTATCAACCACTAGATAAACTAACCATTTTAAAATCTCATGATCATTCCATTTTCTTTATTTTTTTCCTATATTTTGAATGGTTTATTATTATAGATGTGTTTTCTTGATTACATATTTAATGAATTAAACAAGCATGAAATATGGAACTAAAATAAACTAGAATTATGCGTAAATATTATCAATACATGGTTAATTACTTATGTAAGTTCCAATTAATTTTAACCAACGTGTGATAATAATAAATACACACATAAGAGATAAAAATCCCTCAAAAAAATATTAAGTCAGAACAAGCCTTCTATTACAAGATTAAGTGAAAAACTCAATAAAACTATGTGTTTGACCACCCATTTTTGGGAAAAATACTTTTATACAGGAAGCCCTTACGAAAGATTTCTAGTGTAGTTAACCATATTACATTAAGAGGAGCAGCCCTTTCTAGAATTGGTAAAATATTGGATGTAAGGGTTGATGAAATCCAAAGTCTTTATTTCAAGATTGGGTAGTCCACTCAAAAGATCAAGGAGCTGCGAGCCTGCAGTTTCCAAAGACCTGCCTACCTAAATACCTTCTAATAGATAGACCAACCCTTTTGGGGGTTATGCGATGGGGAATATGGATTCTTTACACTAGAATGTCACAGAAACTGGACAATCTGAGTTTAATGGTGAGGGCCATTGAGACTTGATAAAATAGTGGGAGACTTAATAATTTTTATTATTCCTCATTTAATGTAATCAAGAACGTACTAATGATCTTCTCATTGAATTATTGAATAAAAAATGACAATCTCGTCAACCACATTATCCCTACAATCAATTCATGCTAAACACAAAATCCTCACCAACAGAAACTTCGAGGAATTATTTAGACACCTTTGGGTTATCCAACACCACTAACGGAAGTATTATGTGCTAAAGTCTGCATTACCTAATACTCATTCCAACGAGGTGAGTGATTAGTGTCTTGTGTTCTATGAGAATCCTATAAACTACATGGTTGACATTCAATGTTTGATTTTATCATCACTGTCTAGTGAGCTGATGATGTCTCATGAAACCATGGATTTTTATACCATTGTGTGCCTCTATCTGTTTGGTTTCCTCTAATTATGCAAGCTCTTATTTCCCACTATCTAGGTGTCGTACGATTAGTAATTTCATGCGCCCTATCCTGAAGGGTTTATATTAACCATATGGAGTGTTTTTCCAAAAAATATTATTTCTGGGATTCAAACAAACCCTGAACACCTTTGAAACCCACATGAACACAAAGGGTGTTACCATTCTGCTGAAAAAATTAAACTGAAATTAAATGGATTCATAGCTCATATGAAAGTATAGTATATTACAAGACATATCACATAATAACATATTAGTTTGAATATATATTACTTTACATTAGGACTACTACATTTTTGTAAATAATTTTTATATTTATATCTTGGATACTTCATCATTGACAAATAAATATTTTTGTAAAACCCTAATGTATTAATACTTTAAATAATAATTGGGATGAAAGTATGAAGGAGAATAGGAAAACAATAGTATTGGAAATGGCGTGAAAAAACATCATAATCATGTTATCTAACATTTATATTCATAAATCAAATAATGTGAGAAGAGAAATCATATGAACAAAAGAATCAATTTCTACATTCCTTTAATAAAATTACATAGGTATTTATTCATTTTGATATTGAAAACATATAATTGTGCGAGAATAAAAAGGGAAACAATTTATTGGTAAAAACATTCTTAATATATATTAGATGTTTGTAATATATATAATATTAAAAAGTCCCCATTAATAGTTTTATTTCAAACTAATTAGAATGAATCAGATGTATATTTATATAATGTATTGGGGTGAAAAAATTGGTTATACAAAATTTTCCTTCAATAGTTTAATAACAGTTTCCCAATTTAATTTTTAAGTCCAAAATCTATTCTTCATTAATTATATTCTTATATCAATCATATGGAATCCCAAAGTACTTGATATCTATTAAGAATGTGTGTATTATATTATTACTAGAATATATATATATATAGACATTTTAATCCTATTAGACTCATCATTTTAAAATCCATTAAAATCCACTAATTTAACTTCAATAAAAATTGGTGAATCTCAAGTAATAAAATAAAAGAATTTTTTTTACAAATTTATCTATTATACCATAGTAAATCAACACATTTTGTTTAAAAATAGTTATATATATATATATATCTATTGTAAAAATTTATCAAAACTAAATATTGATTTAAAGGTGAAACATTTAAAATTATTTTGGGTCACCTATTATTAGATTCATTTTTAGGTCCTACTGAATTATATGTATCACATTATATTATAATCGTAATAGAAACAATTTCGAAATTTACTTCAGTATAAGTAATGTTAAGCTATAAATATAAAAATCATAAAAATAAGTAAATAATTGTAAACTAAATACTTCTAAAAATTAATATGAAATTATTTAAAAACATAAAAAATTTTAAGAAATCACCTTTAATATAATTAATTTGTTGGATTAAATCATTGAATTTCTGAATAATATATATATAATTTCAATATTCATCAATCAAAAAAACATAAACATTATACTCCTGAGAAATAATCAACACAATAGATAAATGAAACAAACCAAGGTATATATTAAAACACCACATAATTCAAACAAACACATATTATATCATTCCTATAATAAAGATTTCAACAACATAAACCCAAAATTAATGATGAAATTCCCATTAATTTAATGTTATTATCCATTTTTACAACATAGTTACGTTTAAAGAAATGTATTTTTATGTTTAGTAATGTATTTTTAAATTAATATTTTTTCTCATTTTCAATAAAATGTCTCATCTTCAATATTATTTAAAAATTATATTATCTCACCACCATAAAACATAATTGTTTTTAAACATGAAGTATTTTTAATTTGATTTTGGATGTTTTGGGACTAGGTATAAAATTATTTTGAAATATAATAGTCCAAAAAATGGGGCATAAAATATTAACATAAATTACACATTTTTTAAGGGAAAACACAAGAAATATACCATAATCAATTACCCTTACAAATGTAAAACTACATACCCCGTTTTAATTCCATGTACCACGAGTAAAGCAATAAATAAAATGGATCTCCATTCTTATTTCACTCTATTTTTACTTTTTAATTTTGGTTTTTTTATTTCCCTATTATCATGGTGTTTTTTGGAAAATTTAATACAATTATTGAATTAAAATGCAGTCTCTAATTTTTTTAGAGTGATTTGAGAAAAAATAGTTTTCTAGATGATAGTCCATTAATTATTTATGTACATGGAATAAAATTAATTTCTTAACATAATCTAATTAATAAATGAAACACTCTCCACATAATATAGTAATATGATGTTTCATAATTAATAATTTCTACCCATCTTTATCCATCATATAAATAAGAAATTTCTATAAAAATATATCATAATTAAATATTGGTAAGGGAAATAGTCATTTTTTTATCATATAAAACTTTGAAAAAGTTCAATTGTAATAAAAATTATCATTGGTATATGTAATTCTATATCTTAAGTTAAAATGAATCTTTTTTATATAAATTCATTAACCATATTTTTGTGAACATTAAATCATTCCAACTCAAATAATCATATTTTCTAATTCTATAAATATATCTCATGACTATTAGGAAAATGGGAAATTTAAAAGAAGATATTTTTTTAAATATATATTTTTAGGAAAGATATTTATTTTAAATTGAAATAGTTAAAATCTTTTCTACAATAAAATAAAAGTCACAAATAAAAATTATAGTAATTTTGGATAAAAATCTATTAAATAACTATTTAAATAACTAGAAATTAATTTTATATAGTGTTCTAAAAGTACCAAGATTTCCTGAATTTTAATATAAATTCAATTATGATAAACTTCTTGAAAAAAAATTAATATTAAAAAATAATTGATAATTATTGAAATAAAAGTAAACAAACAAACAAAATAAAAGAGGACACCCGAAAATATATTATTTATGTAAACATTAATTTCATCCAGATATATTTAAAACACAAGGGTAGTAATACAAACAAGTTAGAAAGATAAATTATGAGTTTATTTAGATGTGTGTTTTTGTTATACGATACTAGATAAATGTATGAAAAAACTGCATGGATAAAATAAATAAACCAAATAAATTTAATGAAATAAATAGTAAGAGGTGAGGGAAAGATTACAAAGGATGGGGAATGTTTTTACCCCCCAAGACGATAATTTTTTTAAATTACCTACACTTAAATTATAATGTAAGACATCAATGATTAGATTGATGATGAGTATTCTTAGATATAAACCAACAAATAATAATTTTCACAGAGTGAGTAAATAGATTTACATATAATGGTTCCTAATAGAATGATAAAGAAACTAGTCATCTAAAACTAGTGGATAAAAGAGATGTATAGGGAAAGGATCATGTAAGATGGGGTTATTATTTTTGTTTTTTAAATGAGGATTTATGTACACTACAGGTGTAGATATTATGATAATAGGTGTATTAATTCTTGTTTAGTTTCAATATTTATTTTTTTAATAATTCATATTTTTCTATTATTAACCTTGTATTCACTAATGAAAATAAAAAATAGATATTCCATTTTATACTTAAAATATGAAACTTCATTATCATCATCATCAACTCTTTTCCAATCTATGTGATTGAAAATTATAGAAATTAAATATAACAAAATTAAATAATAAGTAAATTTTCAAATAAATTAGCTAGAAATGAGTTCATGAAATGTTTATCATCTAAAATATCTCATATTTTAATTTATATTTTTTTAAGTTCATATTAGAGTTTTCTTTTTTATGGATATATAAAGGTATTTAATATATTCAATTATTTCTAAAAATTCCACTATAAATTAGTTTTCTTCTACCCAAGTGATAAAGTTGATGATATCGGATAGTTATAAATTATAATGAAGTTAGAATCACTTTTTTTAAATAAAATATAATTTCTATCAAATATTTTTAAAATAACTATTGATTACAAACATACACATTATCATGACTTTTTTCTCCAAAATCATCTTTTGGAAATCATCAAAAACGTTGAATGGATTTTTATGAACTATTTCATGGAAAGATCTAGTTTATTAAGTAAAAATGTAATAAAAATGTGATACACGTATTCTTAATATTTATATCATTGTTTTTTGTACCATATATATTTCATTTCTTTAGTATAAATTTAAAAGATATCAATTTTCTTTAAAATATGCTCTATCAATATGAAATTCTTATATCCATGAATATTAAAATAAATATTCATTCAAGAATCCTCAACATTTTTTAAATTCAATGATATTTAGAAATTATTTAATTTTTTATTCTAGAACAACAAAATTTAACATCTTTAATGTACTTCCATTTTAGTTTTTTACGATTATTTAATTACAATGTGTAAAATATATCATCATTCCAAGAAATTATTCCAAATTGTTTGGATATATTTTTCTTTAATCCAAATATGATAAAATCCAATTGTGTTAATAATGTAGCATACTGAAATTTCAATGGTGGATATCTTGAAGAGGATTATATGTAGAACCAAGTTTATACTTTTTACAATATGAATATACCAAAAATACTTTAATAATATAATGTGTTTATCAAAAATTCATATATATATATATAGTAACCAAATATATAGAGAAAAAAATATACAAATAATACAACGAGAATATGTTTCTTTGTTTAGAATTTCTTTATGATAATATCATTGATCTTTAAATTGTAATTCTAACTGTCATATTGATTCTAATGATAAAAAATCACACTAGGTACACCATGATTTAATTATTTTTCCCCAAAATGAAGACCCTTTACGTGGGAAAATAGTCATACTAATGATAAATATAATAATTATTCACTATCCAATAATTATCAACTCCTAAATCCACTTTATGTTTGAAAATAATATATATTCAAAGGATAATTAATTAATAAGGAATATGTATATGGAAGTGGATAAAATGGACTGACCTCTAACCACAATTGATTTAACAACAATTTAATTTCAATTTATTTAATAATTAGAAAAATTAATATGAAATAATTAAAAAGTCAATCACTAAATTTATTCAAATAGATGTTGATGTTTTATACCCATTTTCATTATCATATGAAATCATAGTCTGGGAACAACATAGAAAAATAATAATTGATATATTAAGATAAATAAAACTATTTTAGAAATAGTGAAATATTATAGTAGAGAATCATTCCTAAGATAAAAAATTCCAAAATTTCTGAATTTATGTGGATGAATATATTTATAAGGGGGTGGGGTGGTTATTTTTTTCCATAACTCTCATTCCAAAGTTCACAAAAGGATTCCCCATTAAATTCCCTAAAACATAAATATTTTATTAAAAAATGATTTTATTCTGTCCCATTTATCTAATGAAAAAATATTTTATCTCTATTTAACTTGTCCAGTACAATTATGAGAAAAGTATTATTGAAAATCATAATGTATTTATATAGTTTTTAAGAATGATGTTTTAATTATCCATGTATTTATTTCAAGGAATATTGTAGAATCATTATCATCCATAGATTATATTTTTTTATCAAAAATATAATCTATCATAACATAATCTTTTAACTTATTTTATTAATTAAATTGTGAGATATTTTACCATCATGAAAATTCACCATGATTTTGTGAACATTTTGAGGTCTAAAATGATTGCCGATTTTTTGCCTTTTATTATTGATTTAATATATCAACCTGAATCCATTAACACATAACCACATTTTATTTTACTACAATTTAAAAAGACACATCTTGTAACATTACAATTGTTATAATTTTTTATTTGTCTTGGTAAATAAGATAAATGCATGATTCATATATTAAATTTGAAAACATGAAACACAACCAAATATTAATATGAACACATTACTATCATTATATAATATAAATAAAATATATAATAAATCTCTTATTTTTATCCTATAGTATAAGAAAATTAATAAATTGTTGGATCAGATACTATATAATGGATGGTGTACAATTTAAGTTATCATATAATTAATATATCTTCAACAATATGTACTAAAAATATAATAAACACATATTATACATAATTAATATATTTTTAGGGGAATAAACCCTCTTGATGAAAATGGAACATAAATAATGACATTAATAACCAAACTACAATCATAATGGTAAAATTTAAGATGATAGATAACATAAACTTACCATCAATGCTTCATGTAAATAAATATTTTATAAATAGGTATTGTATATAGAAAATATAAATTCTAGTTTTTATTCTAAGACCACATATGAATTGAGGGTTTATAATGTAACCTTAATATCGTATAATAATTATAATCAATTCAGCATATGTATGTTGTCAATAATCAATTAAAATATCATTGAATTAAAACTAGACTAGGGAATTTCAATACATTTCCCCAATCAATAATTGAGCATCATGATCATAATCCATCCTGAGAAATATAGTGGATAGATTCATTACCTTATTTCATTGGTAAAAATAAGTTTCATTAATGAATGTTGACATTAATTAAAATTCGCTTAAAATATTATTTGAAAAATTTATTGAAAAATGATAAATATATACTTTCATTTGATAAAATTTCAAATAAAAATTAATATAAATGTCAAGAATCAAAATTATTTGAAAATAATAGTTTAATCACGCGAATATAGATTCAATTAAAATAATTTTAATTAAGGATAAAAAATCATTTCATATACTAAATATGGAAATATCAATTCTTTTCAAACTTTTCATAAGAAATAAATAATAATTCATTTAGAATAAACCAAAATATTCTTTATAAATATTTGAAAATAACAAAAAATATGGATAAAAATATCTATAAAATATTATTTTATAATAGGAAAAAATTTAATAAAAAAATTATATGAAACATATTCTTGGGGGAAATATTTTTTAAACCAAATACTAGATAAGGTCATATTTTAGTAAAAGAAGTTTTTTCATGATCATATTATATACCAAAGAAAAATATCATTTATTTACTATATTAAGACGACATTTATCACTACATAATCAAAATTATTTGTGGTTTATTAATAAATAAAAAATAATTTATCCAATGAAAACTGACATAGAAATAATCCTGAATAACGATGACATTGTGAAATAAAGAACTACTTCAAATATCACTGTCTTTATTTGTGAGTCTCACATACTGTATAATATATTAAAATTGAGTATACATATATTATATAAATAAATTATTTTTTATATTATCATATTTTATCCTATTATTACTTTTTATCACATGTTTATAATTATTTCATAATAAAACCACTATTCTAGATGGAAATTGTTTTTTTTTGTTCGATAGTTCCAATATGTTCACCTTGATCATGGTTAGACCATATATATAATGTAAATAATTCAAATAATATAGCATTATAACATAATAACATAGGTATTATATATTCATATATATTTATGGTCATAAACGTTATAACATCACTCATCTAGGTGGTAAAATAATCATAAACAAGAGCATGTTATAAAGATTGAACGAATATAAACATGATATGATATAATATAAATTTAAAATTTAATGAACTTCATTCATTTTCAAATTGTTTTATATATATTCAACATGAAAATTTTCTTAATCTTTATTAAATTTCATACATTGAATATTAAATATATCACTCACAGATATGGTAGTCCACACGTACACAATAATGATATTTTTATTTCATAAAGATGAAAAGAAATGAATTGATATAATATTTTAACACTTAAAAAAATATTATTTCATTAATATTATATTTATTAATTGAATAAATAATTATAAAAATACATTAAATGGTTAGATGGAAAATGAATCACATCACTACATAGAGGCCCTAGTTGACAGGTCTGCACATGAGATTCTTTCATTTCACATTAGAGGGAAATGATTTGGAAAATGGATTTCCCATAATCATAATAACATCTAATTATTTTGAAGATCCTTTAAAAATTAATTTTATGGATATAATATATTTATATGATATATACTAAGAAATATAATTTAAACGAGTGGCTAAAATTGTTTACCTATTCATTGAGAGACATCATTTTGCATAGACCATTATCAATTGTAGTATGTTATTCATAGAAAAAAAAGAAGATAAATAAATAATGCATAGAATCTAGTATTTTTAATCCAAATTTTAGAATAAATTGTTTTCAATGTTTGTGAATAATTAATTAGAGGAGGTACACATTTAATAATTTTTTGACACTCATAAATGGAAATAATTAAAAAAATTAAATATTATTAAGTCATTTTGGTTTTAATTTGGAATAATTATCCAAGACACTGAAATAAATAAAATATAATTATATTATATCTTTATACAATAATATTTTGAATCTTTTATGTATAATTTATACACATATCTCTTAAATAAACCCACATGTAAACCTATATAACAATCACCATTGTAAACATTATTTACTATTTTTTTATTCAATTTAAAAAATTATTTTTACATTATTAACAAATATTAAATATCTAATTTTTAATATGTAAACAATTTTATAATATTTAATTTCCAAAAGATGTAAAAATTACATTAAACTTATGTTTTGGAAAATTAATGGAACCCATTTTAAAAAAACATGGTGTTTTATGTAAAAAATATTGAAAAATTAGAAAAGTGTTACATTATTTAAAACTGAAATAATTTTATTTTTTTACATAAAAGTTTTATTGTTTTTTTGTATAAAAATTTTATTTATGGTTATAAATAATTTATTAAGAAATATGAAAAAAAAAAGTTTAATTGATTAAAACATTACTTAAATTTTGAAAATAGAAGACAAATATTTTATTTTTCATCATATGTTTTATATGAGTTATATTACTTGATAAATGTAAAATTGGTAAACAACAAATGATTTTTTATCAATCATGATATTGTTATATAAGTATATGTTCATAAATGAAATTTTTTATAAATTAATATTTTTCTCTATTCAACCATGTCATCATTTTCTGAAAAATGTTGAAAATTTTCCACTAGATAATTCTTACATTATGAATTAAAAAATAATGATAAAATTTTAAAATACATGTCCAAAAATTAAAAAAAGATAAATCTAATTATTCACACATAAAATATATAAGAACCATTATTAAAGTATGCATTCTTATTGCGTAATATTATTTTTTGTTACCCATTTCTTAGTTTAAAATATTATATGATTGTAATATTTTTTATTTTATTAATTATTTTAATTTATACCCTTATCTGCAAATAGATTTTTTAAATAAGTTGTTCTAATTTATAGATGATGATCTAACAACTATATTGTAATGGTGATATTTATATAATATTATTTTAGTGAGTGTTTACGATTATGGTTGTGTGAGGTTCACAATATCGAATGTGGAATTCATTTAAATGTAATAATGTATTGGAGTATTTTATTATCCCATAAAGAGAAAAATTTCATTCTATTTATTTATATTTTGAGAATATCATGAAACATTTTTAGATTCTATACATAATTTTAATTTCTATTTCAAGACAAGGTAATAATTTGTTTAACATTATATGATATATACTTGTGAATGAGTTTCTAGAATATTAATTTAATAAATAATTTTTTTCCATGCAATTATTGATATATTCACCATAAATTAAATTATACTATAGAATTATAAGAATATATACACCAGAAATAAATTTTATTTATTTTTAAGAGGAATATAAAGGGACAAACATATTATAGAGGCCTAAAGAGGTCTAAAAAATTAATATAACATGTAAAGATACAACACACTATGCATAAACTATATTGTGAAGAATAATACATAAATTAATAAATCATAAAAATTAAAATCCATTTTAAGGCTACAATACATTATCTATTATGTTAACAAACAACTAGTTTAATATTTATTATTTTATTCTTGATATTTGAATTTATAATTCTTTATAACTAGGAAATTACAATGAATTAGTAATACATAAAATTCAAAAATATGTATAACAACTATCTTTAAAACTATGGAATAACAATTCATCATAATAGAAAACACTCGATATATATTTATTATAACTAGATTCCAACTATTTGACTTGATTTATGATTCAATCCTCATAGTTTTATGGGATGATTAAATTTCCATAAAAAATTTAAATGTGCATATATATTAAGAATAATACCTAGTTTCAGGATGTAATAAATATACCTAAAATCTAAACTACTGGGATTTCATTATTAGATGTAATAATTTATCAAACATGACATTTCTTACTTATCTTTTTCTTATGATAATTTCCTTAGTTATTGGAGAATTAGTTTACAGAGTGGCCCATCACATTATAGTTGAAATAGTGCATAGTGTGAAAATATTTCATAACCTTTTATTAATTACTAGAATTTACATTCTCTCAACTCATTATGAAAATTAAAATTCCCTTCAAGAATGTACCAAGTCATATCATTCCAAAATTAATAAATAGTGGCACCTCAATCCATATATTCTTTATTCTACAAATAATTTTTTTTCTGGGTTCCCTTAAAACATATCTTTTATTGTTATCCTTTGAAAATATATGAAATAGATAATTCATTATCATTCGTGATGGAACAGGATAAAATATTTTCATAATTTGAAAATTATTGAGAGACAAATTCCCTTCATAGTCTTGGAATAAACCCAAAAAACAAAATTTTATCCTTATTTTTCCTAATTATGAAAAATAAGTAAAAAAGTAATTTCTATTATTTTAAAGATTCATTAAAATCAGCCACACATGTCACTTAATTATATCATCGATTATGAAACATCTTATCAATATCAGCTCTTTAATTAATATGATTTTAATTTTAAAGAATATCATATTAAAATTATCTTATTCCATTAGCTTGATCTCCTCAACCTCTTTTGTGTTTAGAATAATGACCAAAAGTGATCAATATTTTTTTTAAATAATACACTTAAAGAATAAAATTCTTCCTTTCGTTACTTGTTGATGAAATAAATATATTTTCTGAGTATATGAACTACATTTCACTAATCTATATATCAATATTTCAATTAGAGGAGGGATTTTACTATTACAAGACAATTTACAACATTAATGAATTATACTATAATTTAAGGATTGATTTTATATGATAACATTTATTAGTTATAAAATGAGTAAACTTTATTTTTATAGTAAAATATTTATCACCATCAACACAATCCATGTTGAATTCTAGTGAGGGAAATTCATATATTTATTATAGTTGTTGACACATATAGTATTCATTACATTAGATAATATACCAGAATAATGTCATACGATATATTAGATTATATCATTTGAAATCATAGTGTATAATTCTAAAAAAAAATTAATTCCTAAAATAGATTAAATTTTTATACATAGATAATATCAGAATCAAAATTTCAGTTTCCCTTCAAAAATATTAAAATCATAAAAATATTTTCAATTATTCAAAAGTGGTCGCCAATGAATATGTGAATAATAAAAAGACTAACCACAGAGGAGATTATTTCTATATGTGTAGTCTTATTTCAATATATCGTTAACTAACTAAAGATTGATCTGAAAGTCACTTATCCCATTTTTTGGTGTTTTCCAAATGATCCCTCTTATACCCAACTTCATACACATTCTAGTATCCACATAGGGAATAAATTGGAAGTATATCTTGAAATATCTATGTCACTAAAACTTCATGGTATTATCTTATATATAAAATTATTCATAGATACTTTCATATGGTATGATCTATATTATATTTGTTTTATAAATCATGTTTCTAAGGTTTATCCTGAATTTCTTTTGAAACCAACTATAAAAACCAAACTTCAATAACATGGAGTTGGAGGTTTTTTTTCTATATTGGAACAAGATACATGATAAAACATCCAGAGGGAGCAAATAGTTTTATTGTATTGAGAAATTAGATACATATGTGTATCTAAAATTACATGTTAAAATTGGAAATAAAAATGATCAATATAGTGATAACATTACCATTTATTTATTACATCCACAAAATTAGTCAGAAATCATATATTTGTATACCAGTGAAAATAAAGCGTAATAAAACTTGAGTTAAATTTATCATCAAATTAATGTATTAAATAGAATATATCGTTGAATAAATATATCATGAATAAAATTGTATGAATAAAAAATTATCAATATATCAATATATCCAATATGAAAGAATGATATTATATCAACAATCAACAAAAAAATAAAAAATAACTTATAAAAAAATAAACTATTACATATTTATATAACACTATATTCCATACATCATAATAGAGCCATTAAGGATTTATACGAGGACATCATATATAGATAGGTATAGAATACAGAAAATACCATATTAATATAGAATACTGAGATCAAACAATTAATTGATGGGATATAAAAAACCTATACAATCTCATACTAAGTCCACTGAATTTATGAAATGAATCAGGTGAATAATCAACCCTAGGAATAATCAATATAAATATATTCAATAGATAATAATCATATGAAATGAAAATATTTTTCTCTATACAAAAAGAGAACAAAATTATTATATGATATGTAGAGTTATATGTTGAATGGTATCAACATAGTATGTCAATTATAATGTATAATATTTTTCAATGTATATTGAAATAGATTAAAATACATTTAAAATAAGATTTAAATCATTCATTGAAAACGTTAGAAAAATATACATTTATTTTGATATATTTTTATATAAAAAAATATTAAAAAATTTTAATTTTTTGAATATGAAAATTTAAAATTAAAATGCATGACTAAATATAAATAATATTTATCATGTGATTAAAATATAGTGATATAGTAAACATTAAAATAATCAATCCTACCAAAATTCTGGTAAAAAGTGAATAATACCTTATTTGGAAAACGAAAATAGATTCTTTTTATAATAAAAAAAATAATTATTGGATTAAAATAAATTTAAATAATTATTTGATAATAGAGAAAATATTTTTGAAAATATTATATGAATCCTGGTCATGTAAGAATTATTTTTTCCACCAAATGCAAAATAATTTTGGCTTGTCCAAAACAACATTATCTATGTTGTATTATGAACCATGGGAGAAAAAATAAAGCTCATTAAAGAAAATAAATAAAATATAAATTATATGATAAAAATTCTGGTATTTATATATAATTATTATATATTTCTTCTATTGTATCATTAAACAAAAATAATCACCAATAAAGAGGAATGTTTTAAATAAAAAGTTACTTCATTTCTGAATTACCTCATATGTGATTCTAACTTCTTGTATAATATTTCTATATTTATTATAATTATATCAATGAAACATATTCATACATTTAAATTAAAATATTACAAACTTGTAAAATCATATATGACTCACATATAATAATTTATGAAATATTTATTAATAATTCATTATAAAAAACAATTCTATGTGAAAAATGTTTACTTTTTTGGATCGATTAAGATAGGATGTTCTCATCCCTGTATAGTGATAATGATTTCCTAATATCTAAATTGGTAATAATTTTAGGTATTTGTTATTATTAACTAATATAACTTCTATAAATAATTAGTTAATCATTAATATCATAAGCATTATAGCATCATTCATTTATGTGGTAAAACTGGACATAACAAGGGTGTGTATTAAAGACTGAATGAGTCGGAAGATGGAAAATTATAATCATAATAAAAAATTAATAGTATATTATTAATATGATAAGTCTTATATATCTACATTATATATATTTTTCAGACTAACTATAAAATAATGATATTAAAAATGATATATATCGATCATTGATATTTTAATACACATGCACTAATGAATGATAAATATATTTTCTAATGAGAAAATAATATTATATTTTATCATTAAATTTGATGATTAAATAATTAATTTCATATATACTCAGTTTATATACCGTTATTACTATACATTATATGTGGGTATGGAAAATTAATCATAATTCCATTTGGCGGTAGTAGTCCACATGTACACATAAGAGATACTTTCATTTTCCATTTACTGAAATGAAGGTGGAATGTGATTGTAAGATAATCACATTTCCTATTCACTATATTTAGGAATATAGAAAAGGTATTTTAGGATATATACTATAGATTCAATGTATAATGACATAGTCTTAAACATTACATAATCTTGAATTATGTCAATAATTCACATTGAGGATCTTTTCTGGTTTAGAGTTTTAGAGAATTAGGCCATTATTATTAAATAACAACATGAATATTACATGTAGACACTTCTACTCAATATACATTTTTTATAAAATAAAAAATCTTAAAAAACATATCTAGTTCTTTGTTTTAGACAGCATGACTATTCTTAAATCCCATCCTTGAACCTATTCATATTTAAGTCATGTGGAAAACATTTAAAAAACATGGGATGAGCATAAAATCCTTAGTAAGGGTTATAAAACATAGAAGGAAAACATTAGCCCATAAATAAATACAAATCAATGAAACCAATACTTTTCAATCATAACATACCTTACGAAATCATAATATTTATGAATAACATATATAAATGAAAAATAATAAAGGTAACTTAGGGAACACATAACATACTTACATTGCAGCTGTCATAGCTACATAGGGAGTAACATTTGGAATACCCATCAGAGTATATTTCATATATCTCTTAGGAGAAACATTAATGTTTACCTCCATGACGTTACCCAATGCATTGGAGTGCTATCTTAGGGTCACCCGCCCTAGGTTTATCCCGGATCCACCAGTATACGTAAACAATTACCAAAACCTTAACATATTCATAACACATAAAACAAGAATAAAAGAAAGATAAAATTTCCATTTATCAATCACAACACGTCATTTAATGATTTTGACTTAATGAATGCTTCATCAAACCATTTTCAAAATCATTTTGAACATATAATAAAGAGATTTTTGAATCAAAGTGTCCCATAACACTTTGAAACTCTTAAATAAATTATCATTTGAAAACATTAATTTCCATATAAATAAATACTTAAAACCATTTTTAAATCATGACCATTAATGAGAAAGATTTAGAATAAAAAATCATTAAAACATTTAAAACAATATTTTGGTTAAAGAGTTCCTAACCAAATGAGTGACGCTTGAATACAAATAATTTAGAAATAACATTAATAAAATCTTTATAATGTCATGATAATAAATGGATTCATTATATAATATGAAAGAGGATAGTATATAAACCATATTAGAGTGAATTGGTGCATAACAACATTGAATTCTAAATGGCATGTTAATTGAGACGAAATCCCTTATAAAGATGGTATCCTTAGATTAAGGATAAATCAATGACATAATTATGTGGGAAAAATAATAATACACCCAATATAAGTGTATATAAAGTGTAGAAAAATCATTGGTTATTAACACCTATTCATTTCAGGACATAATGATTAAGTATAAGTTTAACCCAATGAATAGAAATTGGGTAAAGACGTTCCCTTACAAAATTTCGCCAGCCTAACAATGTCAAATTAAAATTCAGAAAATGAGTTGATGAGAGAGAAAAAGGGTATCTCATCACATGAAGATAAACTTTACAGTGGTAAGGATATATAAGAAAATATCCCAACATAGGAATATGTAAATTAAAAGACATAACAAAAAACAATTCCTTTAAAAAGAATAGGGTGAAATATTCCCATACTGATTTGGTAACTTATGAAACATACACCCCATGAAAGAAGGATCATAAAAGGAAGATTTAAATTCCCATAAATTAAATTATATTCCACAATTAATATAATCATGGGAATTAAATGCGCCACACGAAAGGAAATATTGGGAAATATAACATGAATCTCACGGGAATAAAAAGTGAGATGAATGCCCCTTAGCATGTTGTAATTCAATCGTGTCGTATGACCAAAAGTTAATAACCACAAAATTAATCACATAATACCCTGAATATAAAGATAGTAGATATATCATATATCAAATGGAAGTATAAAATACACAACAAGAAATAAATAATAGGTGAACAGTGGAAATCTCACAAAATTAAAAGTGAGATAAGAAATCCCTTACCTCGTGTCAAAATTGATGTGTATGTTCTGGATTCTTTCGAAATAATAAAATTATATTAATTTATACTTACTTAAGGAAATTTTTAAAGTTTATTTTTTCTTTTATATCACTTATTACCTTGCTATGACAATTAGTTAATTATTTGAGTACATATCGGACATTTTTTCGATGTTCGGAATTTTCTTTAAAAATAAACTTGTTATAATTACAATTTGTCCATATGGTCAAAGGTCCATTATCTCCATAATGATATTAATGATTTATATATAATATATATATTCTCTATCTATTATATATATGTATTTATAACAGTACATAACATTTGGAGATAAGAAATGAAATGCATGGTTCGTGGAGACGGTAAGCCGTAGTACGCATGAACACTACTTTCATTTCAATTTTGTACTTTAATGGAATTAAAACATAATTATTCATAGTTATATTATAATTATAGAATAATATAATATATAATATCATTATATATATCCTTTATACATCTCACATATGGCATTAACAAGTCATATCACTTTGAGGGGCGGTAGTCCGCACTTCCCCAAAAGAAATTATCGTGTTAGCCACTATAGAAACCATAAAGGTAAGATATAAATGAAAAATACAGAAGTATAAAGAAAACATAAACAAAATATATATCATATATAAATATAGATCCATCTTAATGGCCATAATGAGAGGCAATAGGAGATAATTGAACAATAATCACTTCATGAGGCGTTAGTTTTCCATCCACAGAAACAGTATGTTCGTTACCCATTAGATGGAGGTGTGGGTAAGTGTAGTTAGAATAGTTTTCATAAAAACATCGTAGTATATTTTGGATACTGGTGTTGTTATAAAAGAAAGGAATAAAAGGAATTTATGGGTAGGAAATGTAAACTAAAAGAAAAGAAGTTAAGAGAAACCATTACCTTTAATTTTGGTAACTCCCTTTTGTTTGAACCAAAAGGACTTCTTGAAGTGAATTATGTGTAAGGAAAGGATTCTAGGTGGAATATAAAGATCTTGAGAGAGTAATTAGGAAGGTTATGGATGAGCCAAGGGGCTTGAGAGGTGTGTGGAATGAGTTAGAATTGAGGTATTTTTATCAGGGGGAGGAGGGGCTCCTTAGGAAAGTGTGAAACTATTATTTTATTATATAATTATTTTATGTTTATAAAGTTCCAAAACATATTGAAGTAGACTATAAGATGACTCATGGTAGAAATAAATTCATCTCATAATATTTGGACAGGTTTTGGATGTTATTTTAATATTTATAATCTTATTTACTTAAATCATTTATTAATGAGGTAAATACTGCATCATTTTTGTGTCATAAATTATCTAATTTATTTGATGTCTAAAATTTTTAAAATAAACACCATGATGTAGGAAATAATTTTATATTTCCAATGAATAGTTATATTCTAAATGATAACTTATATAACCTTATGTAAAAATTAATTTACCAAATGATATTTGTTTTTTTCATTTTGGTCTTTACATTAAATTAATTAAAATAAAGTGGCATTATCACTCTTAAGTGGCTCCATGGGGGCCCAAAATCGGCCAAACGGTGACCATGGTCGGGCATGACTCATCCAATAAGGTTAGTAAAAATTTTAAAGTAATTTTGTATTACTATTATATTATTTATACCATGAATTACCCTATTTATCTTTAACCGTGGTAAATAAAAGTCAAAAGATACTATTCACCAAAAAATATTTTCATCTTATTGAACCACATTTTTATTACTAATAACAACCATGTTTGTTGGATTTTTTGAAATCCAATTCACATAAGTGCTAAAATTTAATTTAAATGAATTCCATTTTTTTAACTACTACTAAGTGGTTTCACTATTCATCAAAAATTGATGTTTTTCAGAAAAATACCAAAAATTATGCCTAAGATATTTTTGATATTCCAAATTAAAAAATTATGTCTATTTTACCAAATTTAAAAAATTGAAGTTCCATTAATTAATTTAAAATTAATTCTCATTGTCAAAATAAATAGCATGGTTTTACGAAACAATATCTATCCAAAGATTGAAACTTTTTTATGTCCAATTTCAATGTAAAATTAATTCCAATGACAAACATTATATTAAATGGTAAAAATATAATCTAATTATACTTTAAAACCAATTAAAAAGATAATATAACAATATAAATAAATAATATTGGAATTTATATTTGAATTAAAATATAGTATTTTCACTATTCATTAAAAATTAATTTTATCAGAAAAATACCCAAATTTTACCCTAGGTAAAATTTCAATGTCCTGATTCTAAAAAAGACTTTTATTTGTTCAAATAGAACATATAAAAGTGACCAAAACTATATTTAAAGAGGTTTCAACATCAAAAGGTGGTAATTTGACCTTTTAAATAATATTATAGTATTTATGCTTAAAATTTGATTCATTCCCATTTTAAGCCTCTAAAATTTATTGAATAAATTTAAAAACATTTAACAAATATGTATATTCGTATTGTTGTTAGTTTTATTCATTCCTGCCAATACAACGTCTAGGAGTTAACTATCATTAAATATAATATTACTATATTATTAGTGTGGAACGCAAGATTTCAAATAAACTCATTGTTTCATATCAGGTACGCCATCAAACAATGTATCCCCTATAGAGTAAAATTAATACTTAATCCAATAATATTAAAAAATATTAAAATTTTTTGTTTTCTTTTACCTGGGATACTACATTCTTTCCACTTTTGGAAATTGCATCCTCTCAATTTTAAAATTGGTTTCAAAAAGATCATTTAAAGTCCCACATTGGAAACATAGTCAATAAAACTATCACTTTAAAAGAAAGAAAAATAAACACAAAGGTTACTCGAGATAACCTATACTAGGATTCCATGTAGAAAAACATGGATATGGAAGAGAAAAGATACCATCATGTTCAGAAGGAGAGTGATAGAAAATATGATTAAGAGAAAGTTAACCACTAGAAAACGACAAACTTTTGATCTGTTAAATGGTCTTTGATTTCCCAATAATAAAAGTAAATGGACAATGTTTTTATTTCATGTTCAGTTTCATTATGTTAAGGAATTATTTTACTACTTAAAATAATAATGTAGGGAAATATACATTCTCTTTAAAGTGGAGTTTCATCCTTTAATAAGTTTCTATCAATAACTCATATTTTTTCCAAATAATTATTATTCAAGATGACTTGGTAACACCTAAAATGCTAGAATCAACTTATAGAGAATCACATGATCCAAAAAAGATTAACCATATATTTTCTGTCTAAATAAATTAACCAAAAAATGGTTAGTAAAAGATCAGATAATACCCAAAAAGGATAGTCCTTTATAATAAGAAATATTATTCTTAATCTCCAAAATTCAACAAACACTACCATAATTTCAACAAAGACCATTCAATATACAATTGTCCTTAAAATTATTCAAAACAATCCAAACTATGATTGTAACCCAAAAATCAAGATTATTTTATCACATAGTCTCCCACAGTAAATCTTAACATTTATCTCTAAATAAAATCGACTACTCTTAATGCCTCATACTAAGGCGTAATTAAACAAATCACATATTCTCTATAATAGGTTAATCATTTCCATAAAAAAATCACTATATGTCTATAATAAAAACATAGATTCTCCCAAAATAAAATTCCACAATTAGTCAACAAAAGAAAATATTATTATTCCTTAAACTAACATTTTCATATATCAAACATTAGGGTTACACATACTATAAAAATTCTTCCAATGTAATCCCATCATCAAAATATCCTTTATACGTTTAAGCATTTCATAATCTTAAAATCTATCATAACTCTTGAATACCTTATCTGTTGAATTTTTACTCATTCAACATTATTCCTGATCCATTAACCATTATTTACCAACTTATTCTAAAATAATTAATTCCTAAAAAAATTTGGAATCATATCCTAAGATTCAATAATGTCAAATCACATGTTATGAAATAATCCATACCATTCATTGGTCATTGTTAGTTTCTACATCCTTAGTTGGAATGGAATTTGGTATTGGTGAAAATATATTTGTATGATCCTGGTGATCCCATTCCAGAAACTTCTCTATAGGACATCTGTTTGTATAATGTCCATGCACACCACGTTTAAAATATTCAATTGATCGATTAGAAAGAACATCTTTCCCTTTCCTAGAGTCAACTGGATGCTTCCTTTTTTCCATGGAAGTTGTTTTCTTTATGACCTTAATTCTCATATATATAACATCTTTCCATCCCTTTGAAGCACTTTCTTAGGTTTTTCTTTCCACATCCCTGACACATAGCTTTTTGAACATAAATAACCTTATGATTATTACCAGAACATTAGTAGGGATTTGTTTTATGCATATATGATGCCTTATAAAAATCACGAAGGTTAATGTTTCCAATCATGACTCCTGATAGTTGGTTTAGAATAACCACAAGAGTTCTCATTGCATCTCCCATTTCATTCAGTTTCTCATTCAGAAAACCATCACAGTTTTCTGTATATCCAGTGTAACTTTGGTGCTTGCTAGATCCATCCATTAACTAAATTAATTAAGGTCAGTGTGAGTATATCAGAAAAATATTCATATAATATCTTATGAGGAGGGTTAATATTAATATAGACTTATTCATGTTATCTTAAACTCATTCAATTTATCTAGAAAAAACTATGACTCTTTCCAATATCCTAACCATTATGGTTATGTCACTTATGATTAAATAACACCCTAACCTCTAATGTAATCTAAACAGGCCTCTGATACCAACTAAAAGGACCCAGCCTTAAACATTACATAGTCTTGAATTATGTCAAGAATTCATATTGAGGATCTTTTCAGGTTTAGAGTTTTAGATAATTATGCCATAAATATTACATAAAAACTTGAATATTACATGTATACACTACTACTCAGTATCCATTTTTTATAAAATAAAAACTCTTAAAAATAAATATGTCTAGTTTCTTGTTTTAGACAGCATGACTTTTCCTTGATCCCATCCTTGACCCTATTCTTCTTTAAGTCTGGTGTAAAACGTTTCAAAAACATGGGACAAGCATAAAAATATCAGTAAGGGTTATAAAATATGGAAGGAAAACATTACCCAATCAATAAATACAAATCAATGAAACCAATATTTTTCAATCATAACAAAACTTATAAAATCATCAGATATATGAATAACACAGAGAAATAAAAAATCATAAAGGTCACTTATGGTATTCATAACATACATACATTGTAGATATCCCAGCTACATAGGGATTCACATTTGTAATACCCATCACAGTATATTCCCTAACTCTCTTAGGAGAAACATTAACGTTGACCTCCATCATGTTACCCAATGCATTGGAGAGCTATCTTGGGATCACCGCCCTAGGTTTATTATAGAACCACCCGTATATATAAACAATTCCCAAAAACCACAACATATTCATAACACTTAAAAAAATAAAAAAATAAAGATGACATTTCCACATTGTAATCATAGAACATCATTTAATGATTTTTATATAATCAATTCTTTATAAAACCCTTTCTAAAATCATTTAGAACATATAATAAAGATATTTTTGAATCAAAGTGTCACATGCCACTTTGAAACTTTTAACGAAATTATCATTGTAAAACATTAATATCCATATAAATAAATCCTTAAAACCATTTTTAAAACATGAACATTAATGAGAAATATTTAGAATAATAAATCTTTAAAACATTTAAAATTATATTTCAGTTAAAGAGTTCCAAAATAAATGAGAGATGCTTGAGTACAAATAATTGAGGAATAACATTAATCAAAACTTTATAATATCACGAGAATAAAGGGATTCATGATATAATATTCCAAAATATATTATATACACCATATAAGAGTGGATTTCTGCATAACAACATTAAAGTCTGAAAGGAATGTAAATTGAGACGAAATCCCTTATAAAGATATTATCCTTAGATTAGGGATATATAAATGACATAGTTATGTGTGAAAATTAATAAAAAACCCAGTATAAGTGAATATTAATTGTAAAATAATTATAGGTTATTCACACATATTCATATAACTACATAATGAATAAGTAGAAGTTTAACCCAATGAATTGAAATTGGGTAAAAAAAACTTCCCTTACAGAAATTCACCATCCTAACGACGTCACATTATAATTAAGAAAGTGAGTTGATGAGAGAGGGAAAGGGTATCTCATCACATGGACATAAAATTTTCAGTAGTAAGGGTATATAAGAACATATCCCAACATAAGAATATGTAAATTAAAAGACATAACAAAAACGAATTCTTTTAAAAAGAATAGGGTGAAAGGTTCCCTTACCGATTTGGTAACTCATGAAACATACACCCCATGAAAGAAATATCATTCAATGAAGATGTAAATAAGAAAAAATTAATGTATATTCCACAAGTAATATAGTCATGGGTAGTACATATTCCACACAAATGTAAATAGTAGCAAATATAGCATGAATCTCATGGGAATAAAAAGTGACATGAAAACCCCATACCATGTTGTAATTCAATCGAGTCATGTGATGAAATGTGTATAACCACAAAATTAATAATAGAATAAAATGAATATAAATATAATCATGATATTATATATCCAATTTCATTAAAAATACACCACATGAAATAAATAAGTTGTGAACAATGGAAATCTCACGGAATTAAAAGTGAGATAAGAAATCCCTTACCTTGTGTCCAACTTGACTCGTTTGTTCCAGATTCTTAATAAATAATATACTTATGTTAATTTATAATTAAATAATAACATTTTTCAGGTTTTTTATTCCTTTTATATCACATATTACCTTTTTATAACAATTAGTTAATTATTTGATTTCATATCTGACATTTTCTCGTTGTTCAGATTTTGAGTTAAAAATGAACTTATTATAATTACAGTTTGTCCATGTGGTCAAAATTTCATTATCTCCAGAATGATAATAATGATTTAGATATCATATATAACCTATATATCGAGTATATATATGTATTTTTAATAGTAAATTTCAATTGGAGATAAGAAAATAAATGCACCGTTCATGGAGACAGTAAGTCGTACGTACGCATGAAAGCTACTTTCATTTCAATTTGGTACTTTAATGGAATTAAAACATAATGATACATAGTTATATTATAATTACAGTATAATATCATATATAATAACATTAACTCTATCCTTTATACCTCCCACATATGGCATTAACGAGTCATATCACTTTGAGGGGGCGGTAGTCCACACTTCCCCAAATGAAATTATCGTGTTACCCACTATGGAAGCAATAAAGGTATGATATAAATGAAAAATACAGAAGTATAAAGAAAACATAAAAATAATATATATAATATATAAATACAATGTCATCTTGATGGCCACCATGAAAGGCGATAGGATATAATTGAACAATAATTGCTTAGTAAGTTGTTGGTTTTCCATCCACAGAAACAGTATATCATTTACCCATTAGATGGAGGTGTGGGTAAGTATAGTTCTAATCCATCTCATAAAAACATCCTAGTATATTGG
Organism: Viscum album; assembly: GCA_963277665.1. NCBI lineage: Eukaryota > Viridiplantae > Streptophyta > Magnoliopsida > Santalales > Viscaceae > Viscum > Viscum album. The sequence continues at coordinate 792,185,605 of OY728138.1, read as the reverse complement.
GGATACTTGTTTTGTTATAAAATAAAGTAATAAAAATAGATTAGGGGTTGGAGATGTAAAATAAATGAAAAGAAGATAAGAGAAACCCTTACCTTTAATTTGGGTAACTCCCTTTAGTTTGAACCAAAATCACTTCTTGAAGTGACTTATTCCTAAGAAAAAGCTTCTAGGTGGAATAAATGGATCTTGAGATATTTTTTGTGCAGGGTTTGGATGATCCAAGGGGCTTTAGAGGTGTGTGGAATGTGTTAGATTTGAGGGCTTTTATATGTGGAGGAGGGTCTCATTAGGAAATTGTGAAACTATTATTTTAATATATAATTATTTTCGGGTTCTAAAGGTACAAAATTTATTAAAGAAGAATATAAGATGAATAATGGCCGAATAAATTCAACCAATAAGATTTGGACAGGTTTTTTATGTTATTTTAATTTTTATAATCTTTTTTATTTAAATCATTTATTAATGAGGTAAATGCTGCAACATTTTTGTGTCATAAAAAATTTAATTTATTTGATGTCTAATAATAATAATAATAATAATACCATGATGTAGAAAATATTTTTATACTTCCAATGAATATTTATAGTCAAAAGATAGCTTATATATCCATTGTAAAAAATTAATTTACTAGGAGATATTTGTTTGTGTCATTTTGGTCTTTACATTAAATTAACTAAAATAAAGTTTCATTATCACTCTTAAGTGGATCCATGGGGTCCCAAAATCAACCCAAAGATGAAAATGGTCGTCCATGACTATGAAAATAAGGTTATGACAAGTGTTATGGTAATCTCATATTATTATGATATTCTCTTTAACTTGAATTACACTATTTACAGTTAATTGCCGTAAATAAAAGTCAAAAGGTACTATTCATCAAAAATTATTTTCATCATATTGAACCAAAATTTACATAATAATAACAATAATGTATGCTGGATTTTTTAAATTCAATAAAAATAAGCGGTAAAATTTCATTTAAATGAAAAAGTCAGTTTTTTCACTACTACTAAGGGGTTTCACTATTCATCAAAAATTGAAGTTTTTCAGAAAAAATAACAAAAATTCAGCCTAAGATATATTTGATATTTTGAATTTAAAAGTGATGTATATTTCACAAAATTTAAAACATAGAATTTTCATTAATTATATTAAAATTAATTCCCATTGTAAAAACAAATAGCATGTTTTTAAGAAACAATATCTATCAAAAGATTGACACTTGTCTATGTCCAATTTCAATGTAAAATTAATTTCAATGACCACCATTAGATTAAGTGGTGAAAATATAATTTAATTACACATTAATACAAATTACAAACATAATCTATCCATACAAATAATTTAGATTTAAAATTAGATTTGAATTAAAATACAGTATTTTTCACTATTCATTAAAAAATGAATTTTATCCGAAAAATACCACAATTTTACCCAAGGTCAATTTTAATATCCCAATTATAAATAAGAATTTTATATTGTTAAATAAGGCATATAAAAGTGACCAAAACTAGATTTAATGAGGGTTCTCCATCAAAAGGCTGTAAATTGACCTTTTAAAGAATATTAGAGTATTTATGCTTAAAATAAGATTCATTCACATTTTAAGCCTCTACAATTTATTCGATAAATGTAAAAACATTTACGAAAAATGAATATTCATATTTTTGGTAGTTTTGTTCATTCTCGCAAATACAATGGTTAGATGGTAACTATCATTAAAAATAATAATAATATATTATTAGTGTGCAACGTAAGATTTCAAAGAAACCCATTGTTGCGTATCAGGTACGCCATCGAACATAAATCCCCTTTAGAGTAAATTTAATACCTAATCCAAAAAATATTAATAAATATTAAAATTTCATGCTCTTTCTTTGCCTGAGATGTTACACAACGTATGTAAAATAATAAATAATCATCAAAGGACTTGCTAATTATTATTAGGCCTTATTTGAGAGGTTTGTATTCCCTTACTCGTTAAGCCTTATTAGGTTGGTGTTATGAAAAAAATGTTGATAAATAATGAACTGAAGTATAATATCATGATTTTTAATTAAGGGTTCTTTGATTTATATTTATCAATACTTTTTAAAAATAAAAGAAAATAAATTCCATTCTAGAGGTAATAGGAGGGACTCACATGGAATTAAATAAATAATTTTAACAACACTTCTGGAATGTTGTGTTTTCCCAATGGTATTATTGCAATGGTTTGAGGAAACCATTGATATAGTGTAACAGAAGTAACATTTTCCAATGATTTTTTCAAACTGTTGGCAATGTGTATATTTCTTTATGATTTCCGAACGGTTTGATATAATCGTTGTGAAAAAACTATTTTCTCTATGGTATACCAATGGTTTTGATAAAC